>CAJVPT010004318.1:0-13672 GCA_910592055.1 Acaulospora colombiana | reverse complement strand
TCAAGAAAGATTAATCCAATCTAAATGTTTTTTTTTGAAGAGCAAGGTCCTGTTAGATTTTCTTTTTGAAAAACAATGTTCTGTTGTCATTATCAAAATATAATCAAATTTATATTTGACTAGTATGTCCAAATAAAATTGTTTTTAAAAGAATAATTTCCAAAAAAAGAATTAAAGAAATAGTTTATAATAATTAAAGAAGTATTCAAGAATAGATTTATCAAGAATTCTTTAAACAATGTTATATAGTGTTTTACAAGAAATATAGTTTACTCTGAACTCAAGTTTATTAATAATTTAAGAAAACCAGGACAATTCTTTTGGTCCTAAAGTACAAAAAAGATATACAATCTTTCAAAAGAAAATAAAGTTATTCCTAAACTTCTAAAGTCAAATAAAGTTATATTCAAACTTATCATACTTTTGAATGACTTATAGCTACTTATATACTTATAAAAATATGTCACTTGAATCTCCTAGGTCTTCTGAGCTATCTGATCTATGATAAATTATATCCTATGCTATATTTGATAAAGTAATTTATATTAATTAAGTATTAATAAGAATAACAAAGAATATTTTTTTTTATTGCAAATGAGCATTAAATATAGGTTTTTATTAGAAATTCAATTCATAAACAATATATTAATAGTCTTTACAAAATAGTAAGTTAACTATAGCCTATTGCAATTATCTTGTTATGACACCCTTGCAACTGTGACTGGGGATGCCAAAGCAAGATCGAATGGCTAATGCTCATTCAAAAATAATGAAATTATAGTGGGTGTAAAAATTGATAAGTTTGTAGAGTTGCTATTGATTTCCATTGTGTCCAAGATGCTGTTGAATATATTGTAGCTCTGGTTGTGAATGTTATTATTTTCTTTTTTTGGGAGGCTGTTTTTGTTTACTTTACTCTTCTTCTATTTGATACTGGTCTGTGGAGATGTGGTTGCTGTGGCTGAACATTGTTTCCAAATTTTGTATAGAACTTTGAGAGATTTGTTGGTGATTTTGATTTTTAGTTTGTTGCTAGTAATATTATTCAAGTACTCATTAGATATGGTCAAGGCTGTTTGAAGTAAGACGCTTCCTTCTATGTCTAATAGAAAATTTTTTTCTGGTGTGATGGTTTTGCCATGTCTTTTCTTTTGAGATTGATTGATTAGCTTGTTTAATTTTGGAATGGCTTTGAGGATCGTTTCCTTGCTTTTGAAGCATTCAATTATATGTATCATGTCTTCAATTTCATAATCACATCTTGGATATTTTTGATCAGGATATGTTGAGATATATCTCTTGTGAAGTTTGTGCCTTGTTGAGAGAGAGTTAAACAGTAATTTAGTTCTAAAGATGACCAAGGTTCTGAATTTGACTTTATCCTCTGGCCATAGTTCCTTGTTTGCTTTTTTTTAGGAGTATGTAGTCTTCGATAGATATGGACTTATAGATACAATTCTGACTTGCATTGATAAGAAATAGGTTTTTGCTATTATTAATGGATTTTAACTAGTCAATAACATTGGGTCCGATTGAATAATTAATTAGGGAGGAACTATTGAAGTTTTTATGATGGATTCTAGGTAGTTTTTGGGGAACCAGGGTAGGGATTATTTGTTTGCTGCTCTCTATTTTGTTAAATTGGATGTTTAAAGATTTGGTTTTTTGTAATATTTTTAGCTCATCTATATAAGCGCTATAAAGAATTCTAACTTTTCTATTTGAGTAGGTAGGTAGGATCAGATTTGATACATTTGTTAGGTGACATTCGATGATGGAGTGGTGATTAATCTTGTGTAGCTTTGTTATTAGTAAGGTCCAAAATTCGTTGTGCGATCGGAATTTGTTCTCGTACAGTATACTTATATCCTTGTCCATTGTTAAGTACCCATTTGTAGTCTGAATGATATAGATATACTGTGGGGTTAATGTTTGATCGATGAGTGTGATGGGATTTATTTGCATATAGGACTTGAGAGTTGAAACTGGTGAGATTTGCTCCATAATTTTATTGACACTGTTTAGAAGTATAAGACCATTCTTTGTTTTTTTATACCATAAGGATTTGTCAGCAGTTGTTATAGTTGATATCAGGCAAGGTTGTGTGGTACATGAACAGGTTATTAGCTTGTTATTTGGTCCAGAGAGAATAACATGTTTATCTATAATGGTTTCACCTTGCCTAGCATTTTTTCTCATCTTTAGGATTTTAAGTGTGATCCTTTTAGAAATATCCATAGGATTGGTGATGGGTTGGGAAGGGGTAAGATATCACCCTTTATGGTTGGAAGGAGTGTTACGTTCGTTTTGAACTATCTAGGTGTTGGTCCTCAGTAAACCTTTCCTAGCTTAGTCTGGAATTCATCCCATGTGTTGCATTTATTGCTGTTGTATTTGAGAAACTGCCTTATATTTCTGATACCTTGTCTTGATAAGTTTAGTGCCATTGTTTTGTCTAACGTGAAGTGTAATTCAATTGACATGTCACTTTCTTTTATGTCAAAAGGGCATGGGTGTGGACAAACCTTTATGTGATGTCTCAAGGCTATCATGGGTACTTCTATGAGCCATGATTGTTTGAAGTAGTGAGGTTGACATAGGGGGCATGCCCATATAGCTGTGTTAGCTTGGATTGCTGTAATTTCTTGTTTTATTACAGGTAATGTTTTGCTGCTGTTTAGAGCAGAGACCAACAGTTTGGTTAGAGTTTATTTTCTTCGGTCTTCAAGTGAAACTACATTGAGACCCAATGGTGATAGAAGTACTTTGTTGGACAGAGTTCTCTCTACCCCAAGCTTGTTTTTGATTGACTTGTTATACATGGTCTGTAATTTTTGTACCTCACTTTCCTTGGTGGGCGTGACCTGTAAGGCAAATTCAAGTTGGGTGGGTATGACCCACTGTATTACTTGTTTAGTTATGAACCCATTCCAGGCTCTTTGCTTTGATATACTTTTCGTGAAATTGTCAATTTTGATTGTCAGGTTTCTGTATGTCACTCTCTCTGGGGATTTGCCACTGAGGTATACTCTCAAATATCTGATGCCATGATCGAGAGCTCTTGGTGGTATGAGTATATCTTCTACTTTTAATTTCTTCTTTCTCTCATTACTTTTTCTTGAGTTGTTTGTTATGAGTTTGGTCTTTGATTTGTTGCAGGTTATATAGTTTATTTTCAAGAAGATGAAGATATTGGTAGTAGCTTGTAAATCTTCAATTTTTTTGGTAAGTATGGCCACATCATCTATATATGCAAACACTTTGTCATCCTTCTTTAGAGTGCTTTGGATTCTGGTTATTACTGGGTCATAGAATATTACCCACAGAAGGGGGGCAATTGTTTCACCCTGATCCAGACCTTGGGATACTATTACTGGGTAGGTGATAGTATAGTGTGAGATAAACCATAGTGATCAGTTTTGAAGCAAATTTGTGATGATTCTAATGAAGTTTTGTGAAATCTTTATCCTTTGCATAGCTGTTTCTAGGCTATTGAGATTTACCGAATCATAAGCTTTTGAGATATCAAAGGAAGCTAGCCAGTATTTTTGATTAAAAGATGCACAAGTGTTAATTGATAATCTAATTATAGTGATAGGTTTCATTGTGCTCTGGTCCTTCATTCCTGCATAGTTGGATGAGAATAAGATATTGTTTTCACTGAGAATGGTTGCTAGTCTTATATTGAGGATTTTTGTGAACACCTTGTGACCTGTTTCCAGTAAGGCTATTGGTCTGGTGTCGGACAGGTTATGGAACCATACCAGCTTCTTGGATAGAAGAGTGACAATTGATTGCTTCTAGGCTTTTGATAGATTTCCTGTTCTTAATATGTTATTAAAGATCTTGAGTAAGGCTTTGTAAGCTTCAATTCCAATATGTTTCCAGGTTTCATAGGGAATTTTACTTGCTCCAGGTGTTTTGTCAGCAGGGAAGGATGATACGGCTGTTTTCATTTCTCAGAAGGAAATATCTGATAGTAGGCTGTTGTATATATTATTTTGAATGTTTTTTTTAAGGAGATATTCTGATTTCCATGATTCCTCAAGAACAAATTCTTTTGCTGATAAGAGTTGTCTATAGTGTGTAACGATTAATTCTGCTAAAATATCTGGATTATCCTGCAATTGTATTCCATCATGTAATATTGATAGATCAAGAGAGGGTAATAGATCTCCTAAAGCAATTTTAATATATTGGCTAGGGCTATTCCAGAACTTGACAAAGTTTTCTTTCGCTGTTGCTTATATATGGACTTGTAATGTTAAAGCTATTTGCTTTTGCTTTTTAACTATTAGTATCTTGAAGATTTTTCTGAGAGATTTATTGATGAGAGGTTATTTTGTGACTTTCTCATGTAAGGTTTTAGCCATTAATATTAACTTTGTTGGGTGCTTGTTATTTCTTATATCTTTGAGAGCATTTTTTACTTGTTTTATTGCTTTGTCCAATTTGGAAAAGAGTTTTCTTGGCTTGATTGAGCATTGTACTTTCTTTTTTGGAATGTTGTTTTCTAAGGCTTTTTTGATTAACAGTTCTAAGGCTGACCACTTTGAATAGGAATCTAGGCTTAGGTTGAGAGAAATATCCTCTTCGAATGTATTAAACTGTTCTATTGTAGCTTTGTTGAATAGATAAACTTTAGTAGAAAAACTAATGCATTGAGGTTTGTATTCGAACCATTGAAAGCAAACTTTTATACAACCATGGTCAATGTTGATAGGAGTGAGGTTGTTGATGTTATAGCTAAGAAGTTTGTTTGCAAGTCCAGGTGTAAGCCACATCTGCTCTATTTTGAATGTACTGGTTAGTGTTGTATATGTATATAGGTGTTCCTTCGAAAATGCTTTAGCAGTATCAATGAAATCCCAAATGTATTTATAGATTTTCCTCCTTTTATTGTTTGTTGGAGCATTAATAGATAGTGAGCCAGGAGAAAATGTATTGAAATCTTCTACAATTATGAATTCGTGGTTAGGGTGATCCTTGATGAATTTATGTAGAGAAGAGATGGCTATATTTCTCAATGTATTATTGTGTGGGAGATACAAAGTGATTACAATCACATTTATTTTTGGTCTGAATTTCAAGTGGATGGCACACCAAAACTTATTTTCAAAGTATGTTGTGAAGATGTGTGGTGACAGCAGCTTAGATATGATAATACAGGTGCCATTGCTGGAGAATAGGGCTGGTTTACTGGTAATGATTATGTAGTTGACTACTCTATTAGGGATGGGGTGTTTTGTGATGTATTTTGTTTTGGTGCAAATGGTGATATCTCTTGAGTTGGGGAGGGAGTTAATTAGACCTGATAGTTTTCCGACTTGATTGAGGTCTCTAACATTTAGAACTGATATTGTCAAGAAGGTTTTGATATTGTTGTCTTTTTTCTTTTGTGGGGATATGGGTGTTATGTAGGAGTGGTTCGTATTATCAAAGGAATGACTAAAGTTTAAGTCTGATGCACTGTTCATATTAATAGAAATTTGGTATCAGGGCTACGTCGGGTTCCGGCAGCTCTGTTTCTGTAATGAAGTTTTGAGGGAGTTTGTCGAAATAAAAGTATTGTTTGAGAATAGAGATATTCATTGACAAATTGATATCATCATTAAGAGGTAATTGAAGAATTATGTCTTTCTTATTTAGGTATTCTGAGGTTTCTTCAACTGTGGGTAGGTTGGGTAACAAAAGGGTGATCCACTTTCAGAGAATGGGACCATAATAAAGTGTTTTGATGGTTTGGATAGTTTCTTGGAACTTCAGATTTTCTCTGTGTAGTGCTTGTTGAATAATGTTTAGTTTGTCTGCTATTTTGCTGAAGTCCTTTGGCATCATTGGACAATTAGTTTGAGTTAATGATGGGTTTATTCACTCAGGGCCAAGAGGAAGTCTGAACTTATATCTGGGACGAAGTTGTTGAAGCAGCTCTGTCACCAGCTCTTGATCTTTAATGTAGAGACTTATTCCAGTATTTTTGCTGTACCAGTGGGACTGAGGAAGGGGAAGTTTCTGAATGAAATAATCGTTAGGAAGGAGTCTAACCACGAAGTTATTATTTCGTAGCTCTTTGATTGCTGATTTTATGATATGAGATTCATTAGTAATTGGGAACATCATTGCTAGGTCTTGGGGTAACATTTGATAGGTATCAGGTAGTGGCTTCTTGGGTGGAAGCAAGTTAAAATAGCTCTCAAGAAGTTTATTGGGTATATAAAAGCTGTTACAGAGCTCTCTGAGTATTAAATCCAGGGATTTGAGTTGCTTGCGTTCTTTGATGGGAAAAACTTCGTGCCATTTTTCTGGAAGTTCATCTAGGTAATTAGGGATTTCAGGGAGTTTTACAAAGTAGTTGGGAGGCAGGAGGTCGAAATTGTAAAAAGCCTTAGGGCATTTGCCATAAGGCCTGTTTGGCTTGGAGATTAGATCGGTAGGGCGTATGGAAGTTTGATTTTTATTTTTGTTGGGACTTCACTTGGATGTTCTAATAAGTTTGGAAGATTGTTTTTGATTATTTTTCTGTCACTTGCAGGAGCTCTTTGTAGTTCACTTTTTTCTTTGTTGGATCCATGAAAAAGTTGAACCCATATTTTAGGAGTTCAGCTGTTTGCCAGAATTTAAATGTGGAGAAGTCGTGGGTCTAGAGGAATGTTGCAAATATAAATGTATTTAGAATGGTTCAGATTTTCTTTTTTGTCATTCAGTTAATGTATTCAATATTGTGCTTTTTCATGTAGTTGTTGTGGAATTCTTTTTTAATAGTTTCATATTCCACTTGATGTTTTCCCTTAATAGATTCAGTCTTTGCGAAGGATCGGAAAAAAGCTCTATTTCAATGCTCAATCTTTGTTAGGATGGCTTTGATGGTAGTTGGTGAGGGAATCTGGGACAGGGTTTTTAGTTTGATAAACAGTAGTACTATAGCTTCTGGGTTTCTTTTACAAGATATGATACTGTAATAGGATTCTTTAATAGCTTCTTGTTTTGTTAAAAATAGGCTCTCTTGAGCTGGAGAACTTTCTTCTATTAGCTGGACCTCTTGTAACTGTACACCAGTGGCAATAGGAGGCAGGTTATCCTTGAAAGCTTGTTGAGTTGTTTTACTGTTTACTAGGTCTGCCCATGATTGGGTATTGGTCGCATAATTAGGAAGGTTCCTTGTATTATTTGTGTAATGTTCATCTATTTTCATGTCTGGCTGGTCTATGGGGTCTGTGCCATGGGGGTAATTTGTGTGTCGATTCATATTGGGGGGAGGTTTCCTTGGGAATTTTTTATTGTACAAGAAGAATTGTCTTGTGCTACTGGAGTATTTGGAGGGGGGCTGGTATTTCCTTTTTTTTTTGAAAAAGAAAGTGCCAAGGTTATCATCAGTGAAGATGGAGATTCAGTTTCAAGGCCAGTGGAGCTTGTAGTTTAGAGTGTTTTACCACTTCCCTGACAGCAAGCTCTCTGTCATCTTTTTCAAGGTAAAATCCTGTTTGGTGATTCATGAAGGCATTCAATATTTTGATATCAAGGTGTTTTATTTTCTAGGCAGAAACTTGGAGAGAGGGAGGAGATGCTCTTGTTTGTTTCTTGAGAAACTTAATTTGGATGACTTCTAGATCACCAGAGATGGAGTTGCAGGTGGGAATTAGCCATGATTCAGGGCAGTTTAGAAGAAGTGGAATGGTAGTTTCGTTGGCTGGATTTGTTAAAAATACTTTCGAAGTTTTGTTTTGTTTATATGGTATCGAAACTTTTGATATTGAAACATCTGAGAGCACAATATCTAATAATAAGAACTCATCTTGCAGTTTAGAAGGGCTTCTAAGAGGAGCCCCAGTCGCTTTGGCTTTGTTTCTGATTAAAATTTTGTTTTATTGCCTTATAAAAAAATTTTTTTTTTCAATTGAAGATTTTTGGGAAAGAGTTTTTTTTTTTAAAATAGATTATTTCAAATGTGACAACTTCAAGAAAAACTTAGGATCAAACCTAATGCAATGCCAAGGCTACCCAGAAGGGATCAAGATTGAAACTGATGTATAATAGAATCAAACATAGAATAAATCTATATGGTTCCTTATCTTAATACTAGAAAATCTATAAGAAGAGCTCAACTTTTAGAAATTCCTTGTTTCAAGGTAGCACTAGAGGGATCAATAAGTAGAACAATTTATATAGACTCAGTGACTATACAATATTATAGAAGGCAACTGGAATAAGTAGAGATGAGAACTGGAAGGAAAAGCTCATTAAAGAGAATATTAAAGAAGACATATATCAAATCTATTTAATTGAAATACTCAGATATAACAAGGGAGATAATAACAATAATACAATAATCTTTAACTTTGATGGATCTCTTATTGATCATGGAAATAAAAAGATGAAGATGGGTGTAGCATAGATACAAATTGGAGAAGCAAGAAGAGAAAACAAGTTCCAAGTAGGAATAACTGATTGGCCTTCATCCATAAGAGTAAAACTAGTAGTGATAGCCACTATACTACTAGTAGTATCAGTTAACAGCAAGGTCAAGATTCACACTAATAGTCAAGTCTGTATCTCCAAATGAAAAACTATAGAAAAGGAGGATTCCAAAAAAATTCACAAAAGATAACTAAAGGAACAAATTGGTCCTTGTGGGTATAAATGCTAAACCTGATAAAGAAAAAAAAATTAGATCTAAATCTTATCAAGGTTAAAGTACACTCCAACATTCAATACAATGAGGAAGCAAACATTCTAGCCAAAGAAGTGTTAAAGTTTCCAACAATAGAATAGCAAGATTTGGACTTACCTAAGATTATTACCAAAATCAAATAGTAAGATATAGTGCTGGATACTTCAATAAGGTAATTTGTTAAAAAAATCAAATGCCAAAATAATGATATACCAATGGACAATCCAAAATAGAATAAATAAAAAGTGGGGTCATCAAATTCAAGAATAGCACAGGCACACATGTGACCTAGTTTGGGAACAAATAAATAATGGATACACATGAAATACCTCCTTCAAAGGATCACAAAGAAAAAGTTTTCTTGTTAAGATAATCAGTAATGAGCTATTCACGTTAACAAAGCTAGTCATAAGAAGACCAGACTTATATAAGCAAGTAAAATGTTTTATATATGGATAGCAAGAAGAGATAATAGATTACTTGCTAGAATGTCCAATATATAAAACTCAGTAACAAGAAACCTGGCAGAAGGGTATAGAAGATATGATGCAAGGTTTCAACAAACTCCTGGCAGATAGAAAAAAGGAGTCAGAAGAAAAAGAGATAAGTTTACAATTGATGATAGAATGAAAAGAGGAGAAATGAATAAGAAAATAGCTCAACTGATAAAAAGGACCTTAAACACTGGTTAGGATATACTTAGCTTTTGCATAGAACTGATTGAAAAAGACCTAATGGATGAGATAGCAGATTCGAAGTGCTATGGAAAGAGAATCAGTAAAGAAGCAAGAAAGTAGATAATGAAAATGTAGAAAAAAACACATAACCACTTCAAAAAAGAAAATTTGAAATATCAAATGTGAAAAGGTAATAGTATGGAAACAAATATTGGGAATCAACAGAGATAACAAGATCCAAAGGTCGACATATCTATAGAGGCAAAGAAATAAGACCAAGATATCAGGAAATTGGTTATATCAAATATCATTAAAGGAAGAAAAATTAGAAGATATGATACTCAAATAGGTTCTGTGAGATGGGATAAAGTATGGGATAAAATGGTTAGATTTTAATCTCTGTTAGAACTTAAAAGAGTAATCTACAGTAATAATCTACAGGCAATGATGTTAAAAGTTAGAAGGATATTTACCTGAACTCCTAATGGAATGATAAATTACTCCTGAAGTTACACTTAAAAAGGTAAAATAATCAAGCCGAGTAAGTTAGTTAAAGAATTAGCTTTAGCATCTCATGTTATATGTATAGCTTATAAATGTTTAATAAAGCATATGTAACTAGCCTGACAGAGGGAAAAAAAAAAAAAAAAGCTATAAAAAAATAAAATAAAAATTTTAACTTCTTTTAAAAATCTGGTTCTTAAGACTTTTTTTTAATAAAAAATACTTGTCTGAGATATTCTTTTTTTACTTAATTATTTGAAGAATTTATTTATTCTTTTTTTTTTTTTTTAATTCACAATCATATCACAATAACTTGTCTTTATTGAAATATTAAAAAATATTACAATGTTTACAGACTTTCATAAAGTAACTAACTCATTATTGTATATTATTAATTAAAGGACTACACTACTTAAAAAATATGATGAGTTTACTAAGCTAGTTTGAACTAAACAAAATTAAATTTAAACTAGATACTCTAAGTTAGATTTAGAGGACAATATTATATTCTTTTAGTAGTTTGACATGAAGCCTCTAAGTCAATCAGGATTATTGCCAACAGTTTGTCACTATTGATTATCCATAAAAATGATAAATTGCTAAAGTTGATACTGGGAAAAAAGAGAAAAAGAAAATACAATTCAAAGCTTTCCAAAAGGTTCTTATACCATTTCACAGTTTTCTCTTAAAAGGGGTTTGCCTAATTGAAATATTCTTTAAGCTTTATAATGTTTGAAGAACTTAACTATTTCTGAAAGTGATTTCAAGAAGAACATTTGAGGAACTTGTCCTTCTGCCAATATATGGATTCACTTAATACTACTAGAGCCAGTGTTATTATAAAAGAGTTTGCTTAACTGGTATAAAAAAATCTTTTCAAGAATTTTACCTAATTCGGATAAAAGCTTAGAGATTTCAACTTTTGTTTAAGAAAGTCTTTTCACTATCTAAGAAACTTAATATGAGATAGAAATTAGATCTTCTTTTTCTATTCATCACTTATTTTTCAATATCATAATTGTTTCCTGAAAGTTGAACATATATAATTAGAGAGAACACTTTTCTCAAACTTTCTTTTTTACATTACTAATAATATATTGAGATATATAAGTGTAATCAATAGGAGCTTGTTTACATTTCAAAAACTAATGTATTTCATATCAATTAATTATTATTGATGAGGATTTGTGCTATTCAAAATTCAGGGTCAAACTGAGATAAGCAAAATTTCTCAAAAATCATAAAAATGAAAGCCCTAAGAGACCAAGACAATAAAAAAGGAAGAAAGTAAGCCTTTTTACTACAAAAACCTCTATAAGTCTTTCACTTCAAAGATTAAAAAGATCTTTAGATACTTCATAATTAGTTCTTTTTTCTTTGAAAACATTCATGCTGTTGATATCAAAGGTATTACTTAACTTTTCTTAACTACTAAAAGTCAAGTTTTTGAGTAAAGAGATTTGTAGACAATAGGAGAAAAGTAGAAGTGATTCTTGAAGTCATATTTCAAGTTGTTTTAAAGAAAGTATTAAGACTTTATTAGTAAGAAAGTATAAAAACTTCTTGCAAACATCTTTTTTATATGTGATCAGAGAATCAGCAGAAGAGTTTTAAAATTTTATTTATTCTTTATCTTGATTTTATTTTTATATATTATATAAGAAGACTTATTGCCTAGTAAAAATCTTTACTTTTAATCTTGATTTCAATATTTTTTAGACAGTAATTTTTTATTTATTTGTGATAGACAGATAATTTATAATAAATTTTAGATTCTTATATAATCCAATAAGAATTGAGCCATGTTGTTTCAATATAATATCTTTTAGTAGCTTTATCTAATTAAAGAAATTTTACTGGTAAATATCTTTTATTATCAAAAAAATCAAATTTTTTAATATTATTTTATCTTGAATATAGAAGGATCTCAAGAGTGACAGGAATTCTCATTAATTATGATATCCTTTAATAACTTCTGAGAAAATATATTCTCAACTGTAATTAAAAGATTAAAGCTTAATATGAATAAAAACTATCGAGTTTTGTTATCTAACTGGAATAAGAAAGAAATTTTGATCTTGAACTTTGCCTAATTAGAATAATAAGAAAAAAATATCTCAACTTAACTAAATAATGATTTTTTTATTACTTGGGGCCTTGTTATTTATATCTTATTGATCTTATAGAACTTGATTTATAAGTTAATCTAATTGAAAGAATGGAATAAAAAAAAGATACCAATCAACTTTTCATATTATAAATAATATTATTAGAATATATAGTATATGATAACTAATAAATATTTGTTTATATTCAGCTACTAATATATTTTATATTTATCAATTATATTTTACAATAGAATGTATTATCCAAAATTCAGAATCAAATTGAGATAGGCAAAATTTCTCAGAAAATCAAAAAAAATTAATCAACTATAAGAAAAGAATTAATAAATAAATATCTTAAAAGTATGGCTTAATATTTATGAAAATATCTCTTGAAATAAAACTTCAAATTAATTTAAAAATAATATTAAGACTTTATTAATAAAGAAATAAAAAATTTCTTTAATAAAAATATTGCTAAATTCTTTATGATTGTTACTACTTGACATATTATTATTTTAATAATAAAGTAACAATAAAAAATATAGCAATTAAAAATTTAGTAATTAAAAATTTTGATAATTAAAATTTGTTAATTTTTTTTTTTTAAATGCTAGCTCATCCTTGCATCAGGTTGGTACCTTTATTAATTATTAAGATACATTTTAGGGACAATCGGGATTACTAGTTACCTATACTGTCTAAGGATTTACAGATCAATAAATTGTACAAGGGGCATCTATTTACATCTTACCCAATCAGAATAGAGGAACTATATTATCATCTAGTGTAGTATTTCTCTTAATCCTTAACAAAGTTGAAAGGAAATGGATGTATGCTACCAAAATAATGGATCACAAATTGTACTCCCTCATCACAAACTGGCGCTTCCTAGAGGATATCATGGGATGACTTGTTGCTATCCTTTTGGGGAAAACTAACATGCCAAGAACTTGCCTAAGATGCCCAGCACCACTGGTGTTGGGGATATCTTATACAAGGTCTGAAGACCTTGTTAGCGCTGAAAAGAAAAAAGAAAAAATATGGATCTGTCCTATATCTTGACTGGGGTATAATCTTGTATTATGGAACTCCTGTCACCCATCTATTGAGAAACTGTTTTGTATGATCCTTGTGTTTTTGTGGATAGTCGGGTCCATCTTTGCATGCAATCCATAGGACGAACAGTCCATGGGCTTGTTTACTCTTCCTTAATGGCCAATGATTTAGAAGGTTGCAGTGTCCTGTATCCACCCACATCAGCACATGACTTATGGTAGACTCCAGGTTCTTATGGAGCTGAGAAAATACATTCAGATACGTGAGGTGACCAATGAGAGCTTGTTATCAATCTTGTCCAACACGTTTTGTGTCGACCAATCAGAATCAATGAAATTCGTGCTATCCAAAATTTCAGGGTCAAGCTAAGATAGGTAAAATTCCCCAAAAAAGCCATGAAAAGTGATAGCTTTAAGAGAGCACATAACCATTCAAAAGATGGAAAATAAATCCTTTAGATGAGAGAGACCCTCTCTCAGGTACTATTTTGTTCCTCCACTTCATCTAATAGGTGGCGGGTACTTTGCTGGTGGTCGTTCTCTCTTGAGGAACTTTCTTGCCATTGGTAGTCAAGGTAAGTGCTGGACTTTGCAGGTCACAAGAGTTCAGTATTGTTCATAGGAGATTGTAGACAATATGGGGGGAAGTAGTGAAGTCCT
>CAJVPT010004317.1:0-13673 GCA_910592055.1 Acaulospora colombiana | reverse complement strand
CAATTGTTGATCAGAAAACAGGAGAAGTACAATGAGGTCTATATCACCAGTAACTGGTAGCAATAGGGAGCCACTAGAGAGGTGAAGATATCAAGAAGCAAATCAAGTTCTATACCAGGCTTCACAATATTTATCAGAAGCAGATTATGAAGCTTTGGATATCAGACAACATCAAAGGCAAACAACAAGACGGAAAACAAGAAACCAAAGATTAACTGTAAAGCAAGAGTTAGAGATAGCCCAGCTAAGCAAAATATTAGAGAAACTTAGTAAACATCTAGACAAACTAGAGAAAGGCCCACTCAAAAGGAGAGCTAACCACTCCTAAAAAGGGTACACTAGTCCAATCACAGAAAGAAAAGGAATGTCAGCCTACCATTTCCAAGTCAAAAACATAAAACAAGAGCAAAATATGACAAATAGAAAAGAATAATAGTAAAAAGTAACAAAGTAATCAAGATATTGATACTTTCCTGCAAATAGAAAAGGATAAATTTCTAAAGAGAAAAGAAGAGAATCAACTGGTAGAAAAAACAAAAGAGAAAGATATACAAAAAAGAGTAATTAGAATAGGAACACATAATATTAGAGGCATTATTGATAGTACAAACCAGTATAGTCTTATAGAAGAAATGCAAAAACAAGGCATTGGAATAATAAGACTATGCTAAACAAAACTAACCAATGCAAAAGCAAAATGGGCCTTTCAGAAGCAAATAATCTTCAAGCATTTTCATAGTACTAATAAAAACACTTCATACAGTGCAGGAGTTAGTCTCTTGATAAAAAAAGATCTGGAAAGAAAAATAGCTTCAGTAGAAGAGATAGAAGAATACATAATAGCAGTTAATATACTCATAAAATAGAACAAGATATGTATAATCCAGATCTATATTCCCTCAGACAAATGATGAAGCATGAAGGTGCAGAAGAGAGTATAAAGCTTCATTAAAGAAAAAAATAAACAAGGCTTTCATATAATAGTAATGTGAGATTTTAATGCTACATACAACCCTGCAGAAGACAGAGCATCAACATCTAGAGCTAAATTTAAACCATTTTGGTACCCAGAAATTCCACTATTCAACTTTTTAAATGAATAGTTCTTCCTTGATATACAGGCTATATGGAAAGAAAAAGATAAAACTTCAACAAGATGGGACGCTACTAGCAGTAGTCGGATTGACTATATATGGATATCTCAAAGCCTTACAAACTACCCAATACTCAGATTTGACAACCAAAGTATGGAGAAAATAATAGAAAGTAATCATACTATGCTTGTTCTAACAATGCATAATACCAACCTCTTCACAAGAGATATCCAAAACAAGTCTTCCACAAAGAGTGAACAAAGAATTGATATAAAGAGATCAACACCTGAGCAGTGAAAGACATTCAGTAAAAGCCTAAATCATAAACTCAGAATGACAATGGATTCACTGCTTAAAGAAGAACCTAAAAATGATAAAAGAGAAGTTCAAGCAAACAAGATCTGGAGAACATTTTAAGAACAAATATGCAAGGCAGCATATAACAAGCTTAATATCAAGAAGTTAGTTGCTTCCCAAGTCAAACATTATAGGCATGGACCAGAATTCATCAAGTATCAAAGGGCCCTTCAACTATTCGCACTCTTTAAGAAAGCAGAAAGTACACATGATTCAATTAAATTGCAAGTCCTTAACATAGCAATTAGGAAACACAACACTACCTTCTCTTCTAATCACCAGATCAAAAACTATTGTATCCAATATAGTATTTCTCAAATTCCATAGAAACTATTAAAAAAAGATATACAGGATGCAATAGAAGGCCTAAAACTCACTTGTCAGAATACAGAGGCAAAAAAAACAAGGGATGCTATCAAAAGAGTCTTGGAACAGAGATGTGATAATCTACATAGCAATCAAAGAAGAATGGTAAACTCCTTGATTAACAGAGAGTGAGTCAAAATAATACTGAATATAATCAAGGTCAAAGATGAAGAAAAAGAATATATAACTACTAAGAAGAAAGAAATTAAAAAAGAAATAAGAAGATATTATCATGAGGCATTCAAAAAATGAAATGACAATTTTGACAGCCTTATAGATGATTGGAAAGAAAAATATAATCCTAAAGACTATATTAATAAAAGGTGATATAAAGGCCTACTGGAGCTAATCTCTCAAGAAGAACTACATAAAACACTTCAAGGACTTCTCAATAACAAAGCTCCAGAGAGATCACAAATCAGTTACGAAATGCTAAAAAGACTGGGCCAAGAAGGAAAGGAATATCTTAGAAAGATGCTTAACTGCTTTCTAAGGTGGGAAGTTACTCCAATAGAATGGAAGCAAAGTCATATATACCCTATAGCAAAGTTAAAACCATGGGGATGTGAACTTCTCAACATCAGACCAATAGTATTGCTGAAGGTCACACAAAAATGCTTCATCAAAATCCTTATAAATAGATTGGGAAATATCTGCAAAACCAACAATATCTTAAGAGGACCTAATTATGCAGAATTATCAGGAGAAAGTATAGCAGAACCAATTCAAATTCTCAATAATATTTGTAAGGAAGCAAGAGAAAATAAAAAGGAGTTATGGATACTTTTCCAAGATACAGCAAAAGCATATGATACTATTAGTCTGAATATATTAATTAAGGTAATAAATAGAATCAAGATATCAGAAGGCTTTATCCAAATTATAATAAGTTTATTTCAAAATCGAGAATTTAGAGTTATATTTGAGAAAGATCTAACTGAAATAATTATAGCAGGAGATGGGATTGATCAAGGAAAAACTATTTCATCACTAATGTAGAGGATATTCTATGACCCTTTATTGTGTAAGATTTAGAATAATGAAACAAAAGGCTATAAAATATCCATGACTTGGGATCCAGATTTAAAGGAAAACACTGAAAAAAAGCTAGAGTCAAGGCATGCAGCAATCGTATTCATGGATTATACAATATGGATAGCAAGATCCAAAGAGGATATGGAAAAGATTCTGGAAAAAGCAAGAATTTTTTACAGGGTAAATGATTCACAGATTAATAGTAGTAAATCAATATTAATTGCTATTGATAATCCCAACCAATATCCAGAAAAGATCAAAGCAGAGTTGATAGAAAAGTAGTTAGAGAATTGAATAGAGTTGAACAGACAAGATTTTTAGGAATCTGGACAAGTAATCAGAAATCGGCTATTGAGCTCAAAGAATAGATGCTTAAAGAAATCAACATGATTATCAAGTCCCTAAAGAACAAAAAGTTAACCGATAAATAAGTACTTTATATTCTGAATAGAGTTTTAATACCTAGAATCGAATTCAGAATACAGCATAGTATACTATCCTGACAAATGTGTAATGTCCTGACAATGGCATATAGAAAGCTGTTCAAAAATAAGGCCACACTATATCGATCTATACTTAATAGTGTAATATATTATCCCAGAATTTACAATTTAAAGAGTGTTTAGATATTGCAAAAAGAAAGTCAGATAACAGGATTATGCAATAGATTAAATGACTTAGTATTAGCCAAAATTACAACAATTATCAGGTTAAAGCAATCACAGATTAAGTACTGGAAACCTCTCAATCTGTTAACATGTAACTCATTAAACCATCTTCCGGGAAGGAACAACTTCACATTACAAGTACTGAAATTGATCAAAGATATGGAGATAACTTTTCATAGCTGGATGTGGAATGATGTCTTTATTTGGAGTACTGGAAATAGCCCAATTAAAGATCATTTGTCAATAAATGAATACAATAAAGCCATTCTATCACTCAAACACAATAAGTTAATATACATGGATCAGCTTATCAACTATGAAACTATAGACTGGTGAATGCTCCAACTCTTACAAAAGACAAGTAAGAATCCCATTCCAGAATGATACTTGTCAATAACAAAGGAGATACAAGAAAATAAACTAGAACAGCTCACAAGAACTTGGAAAGAAGATGGGTTAAAATGGAGTCCAGAATATTCAGTACTCAATCTTAATCTTGATAAAAGGTAAAAACTTTGTGTGGTTATCAAAAGCAATAATCAGTAGCAACAATTTGTTTGGGGAAAGTTGATTCTAGGTAACAATAAAAGAAGCATTAAAATAGATTATTTCAAATGTGCCAGCTCCAAGAAAAACTTAGGATCAGATTTGATGTGATGCTAGGGCTGCCCAGAAGAGATCATGACTGAAAACTGATGCATAGTAGAAGCAAACATAGAACAAACATATATGGTTACTTATCTTAATACTAGAAAATCTACAAGAAGAGCTCAACTTTTAAAAATTCCTTGTTCCAAGGTAGCTCCAGAGGAATTAATAAGTAGAACAATTCATATAGACTCAATAACTACACAATGTGATAGAAGGCAACTAGAAGAAGTAGAGATAGAGAACTGGGAGAAGAAGCTTATTAAAGAGAATATTAAAAAAAGTGCATATCAAACCTATCTGATTGAAATTCTCAGGCATAACAAGGGGGATAGTAGCAATAAACCAATAACCTTTTACTCAGATGGATTCCTTGTTGATCATGGAAATGAAAATATGAAGATAGATGTAGCATGGATACAAATTGAAGAAGCAGGAAGAGAAAGCAAGTTCTAAGTAGGGATAGCTGATTGGTCTTCGTTCACAAAAGCAGAACTAGTAGCATTAGTTACCATACTATTAGTAGTACCAATTAATAGCAAGGTCAAGATTCACACTGACAATCAAGCCTACATCTCCAAATGAAAAACTATAGAAAAGGAGGATCCCAAAAAAATCTACAAAAGATGGCTAAAGAAATAAAATTGCTCCTTGTGGGTACAAATGTTGAGCCTGGTAAAGAAAAAAGAATTAGATCTAAATCTTATTAAGGTTAAAGCACACTCCAACATTCAATACAATGAGGAAGCAGACATTTTAGCCAAAGAAGCATTAAAGTTCCCAACAATAGAATGGCAAGATCTGGACTCACCTAAGATTATTATTGAAATCAAATGGCAAGATATAGTGCTGGATGCTTCAATAAAACAATTTGTTAAAAAAACTAATGCCAAAATAATGACATATCAATGGACAACTCAAAATAAAATAGATAAAAAATAGGGTCATCAAATCCAAGACCAACATAGGCACACATGGGACCTAGTTTGGAAACAAATTAATAATGGGCATACATAGAATACTTCTTTCAAAGGATTATAAAGAAAAAGCTTTCTTGTTAAGATAACTAGCAATAAGCTACCCACATTAACAAAGCTAGCTACAAAAAGATTAGACTTATACAAGCAAGTAAAATGTCTCATATGTGGATAGCATGAAGAGACAATAGAACACTTGCTAAAATGTCTAGCATACAGAACTCAGTGGCAAGAAACCTAGCAGAAAGGTATAGAAGATATGATGCAAGATTTCAACAAACTACTGGTAGATAGGAAAAAGGAGTCAGAAGAAAAAGAGATAAGCCTGGCAGTTAATAATAGAATGGAAAGAGGAGAAATGGATAAGAAAATAGCTCAACTAGTGGAAAGGATCTCAAACACTAGTTGGAATATACTTAGCTTCTACATAGGACTGATTGAAAAAGACCTAATAAATGAGATAGCAGACTCGAAGTGCTATGGAAAGAGAATCAGTAAAGAAGCAAGAAAATGGATAATGAAGATGTAGAAGAAAACAGGTAACCACTTCAGAAAGAAAATTTGGAATATCAGATGTAAAAAGATAATAGAGTGGAAACGGACATTAGGAATCAATAGAGGTGATAAGATCAAAAGGCCGATACATTTACAGAAGCAAAAAAATAGGACCAAGGTACCAGAAAATTGGTCATATCAAGTACCATTAAAGGAAGAAGAATCAGAAAATGTGATGCTCAAACAGGTCATAAGAGATGGGATAAAGTATGGAATGAAATAGTTGTGTTTTAATCTTTATCAGAACTCAAAAGAATGATCTGCAGTAGTAATCTGCAGGCAATGATATTAGAAATTGGAAGGGTATTTACCTGAACTCCTAATGGAGCAATAAATTACTTTCAAAGTTGCACTTAGAAAGGTAAAACAACCAAAATGTGTGAGTTAGTTAAAGAATTAGCTTTAGTACCTTATATTATATGTACAGTTTACAAATGTTTAATAAAGTATACGTAACTAGTCTGACAGAGGGCAAAAAAAAAAAAAAAAAAAAAAAAAAATTAAATAAATAGATAGATCTCTAGACTTATAGAAACAACTTTGCAAACTGGTTTAAGCATACTTAACTTTTTGCAAAGTTAGTAAAAAGTAATATAATTAAAGAAGCCAATAATCTAAATTGCTATAGTAAGAAGTTAAAAACAATAGTAAAAAAATAAATTTTAAGAATATAAATAAAGGTTTGCAACCAAATCCATAAACAAGTCTGGAATATAAGATATAAAAAGATTATAGAATAAAAACAAGTGCAAAGTATTAATAGAAGAGCAAAATACAAGAAAGTTAAAAAAATAACACTAGTCGAAATTGTGTCATTCGGTTGCCAAATTATTGTCGAATTTGACAAAAATTAATAATAAAAAGATTGATAAATTATTTATAATTGCTATCACTTGGCATTAAAAATATTGGCAAAAAATCAACAAAAAATATCAATATACTATGAAAAAAAATTCAATACAAAATCTGGCAATATTGTAACAAAAAATTTTTTTATATATTGTGACCAAAAATTTAATAAAAAAATTAATACTGTAACCAAAAATTCAGTAAAAAAATTGATACTGTGGCAAAAAATTCAGCAAAAAAATTAATACTGCAGTAAAAAATTTAGCAAAAAAATTACTGTAAGAAAAAATTCAGTAAAAAAAATTACTGCAGTAAAAAATTCAGCAAAAAAAATTATTATGACAAAAAATTCAAGTTTCATGAAATTTATTAAAAATTACAAAATCAATTAACTAAATTATTCATCATATTCCTCTTCCTTCTCTTTTTCCTTTTCCACTTGCTTTTCTTTTTCCTTTAAAGATCTTAACTTGATTCTTTTAAAACTAGCCCCAATTAATTTTACCTTACTAAATATTTTCCAAGATTTTTTATTTTTTTTTTCTAATCTAACTGCCTCCTGAATTTCACTTATTTATATACTTTCCTTGGTTTGTTTCTTACACTTTAAATTCATTAATGATTTCTCATATTTGGTAATTTTTTGTCTTTTGAATTTATCTGCTGATTTTTTACTTTTTTCTATTTCTTTTTCTTGTTCACATTCTGAAATTTTTTCTAAACTGTATGCCCAATTCGACAAGTCTTTTGAGAAGTCATGTCATAGAAATATAAATTATCACAATATCATTTACAAGTCAACTGGAATGCTTAAATTGATAATTGATTTCAAATATTCATCCAAATATTTCAACAAATTCTTTAACTATATGTAATTGTGATCAATATTGTAATTATTTGGCATAAAATATTTTGGCAAAAAATATATTTTTAGAATGTCAACTATAATCATATATATTTATTCTACTTTTAATAGAGTTTCCTGGATTGGTCTTACTTTCTTTAGGTGAATACATCATTGTTTATTTAATTATATTAGTTAATTAATTCTGATATTTGACAACCTTTTTTGACTTAATTCAATAAGTGACTGTGTACTTTTAATTATTCATGCTCTTTTCTTAATTATTTATTAAAAATTAATACTTAAAAATAGTATAAATATAGAATATTATTAATCTTATTTTATTTTACTGACTATTTATATGTAAATAATAATTATTTGCTTCCAGTTTTCCAGTTTCTGCCTTCTGATATTTTCCTCTCTAATAGTAATATAATGCATCTAACCATTTATTTATTTGCTTTTGTGAGGGATTAAAATGCGGAGTCATAAATTTTATTAATTCGGGTATTAACTTTTATAATATTTTTTTATTCACATTTCTTAAAAAAATTTTGTCTACCCTTAGTTTATATTTGTCAGGAATGATTTTTATTAAGGCCTTTATTCCTACTTTCACTTTTTTTGATTTCAACTCATCTTTGATAACTAGTTTTATTAGTTTTTTCTCTTTATTACTTCTCCTAGATTGAATTCTTCAGTACTTTCCTAAACTCAGCAAACTTTCAGATTCTAATATATTAGCTGCTCTAGATTCTACAACAACTATAAGATCAAGTTCAGGTTCTATATATTTAAGCTGATCAATTTCCTTTTTTAAATCTTCTATTTCATTTTTTTGCTATTCTGATTCTTAGAAAAACTTGTTGTTAATATATTTCATTAGATCTAATTGTTTTACAAATTCAGCATTTTCTTTTTTTAGTTTTTCGACCCACGCATATAATTCTTTATTTTCCAAATAAATCAATTGATTAATAAAGGTAAATTTTAATAATTTAGCAATAATTTAATTCTAACTTTTTTCAATATCCTTCCTGATTTGAGTTTTGAATAGCAATTCAACTTCTAATATTGATATTTATACAATTTCAAATGCTAATATTTCAGGCAATACAATAGATGACCTTCTTCTAAGTAATTCAGCAACCATAGTCGGGATTGAAGATTTGGTCCAAGTATTACTGAATGAACTGTTGCTACTTCTGATGCAGTTGATGTAAAGGAAGTTTGTGATGGCAAGAAAGATTGTGAAGATTGTGAAAGCGAAGGTGACTGTTTTCTGTAAAAAGCATGTCCAGTTGGTTTTTTTTGTTCAAATATTTTAGGTATTAGAAAAAAATATTAAATTAAAGGGATATTTAAATAAAATTATTCATATTGTTTTAATAAAATTTGGGGTTGTATACAATATTATACTATTATTCATTATATTATATTATAATTCAGAGTTACATACTATATTATACTATATATTATTCATCATATTATGCTTATATTATATTATAATTCAAAGTTTTTTAATATATTAATCACAAATTTACCACTTTATGTTACTATTTACCAATTTTCAAAATGTCAAGAAAATATTCAATTTCAGCTTTACTTAATGAAAGTTTAAGAAAAAATCCAAAAAAAGTGAAAATTACTTATAACTGTAGTAAATGCAATGGATCACTTGTTAACTCATCAACAGAATTTTTGCATAGATATCAAAAAACAAAAGGCAAACATTTGATAAATAAAGAATTTATATTTCAATACAGAACAAGAAATATTTTATTAAGTTAAATTATATCATTAAGTAACAATTACCAAAATCCAAGATTGAATGATGCAAATTCTAAAAATAATGAATCTAAAGTTGACGATTATAAAGAAATAGATAATATATTTAAAAATTATTTAGTACCAAAATACAAATTTTCAGATAATAATTTGAAATAGATTTTGTTATGGATTATAAACTATAGAATTTGATTTAATTTATTAAATAGTGTAACAGATGCATTGCTAAAATTTATAAAATTGATGCCAATTGAAATTGGTGGTGAAGAATTTGTGCTCTTTTGTGGGTCTTTGTATATCACTAATAATAAACTTGAATTATTAGATCAATTTGTTAATTTTGTGGCATGTCAAAGATGTTACAAATTGTATAAACAGGATGATGTTCTTGGTTTTCAAAAAAACAATTGATTATTAATCATGTAGTGTATTTATATTGAATTTTTCAATTTGATAATAAATTGAAGAAAAATTTGCAATTCCCTATTATTTATACTTATTAAATGAAAATGTAATTAATCAGCTCAATTTAGTTTTTTCATATACTACTATTTTATATCAATGATCTCAAATATATCAAAATCTAAATTTTGAATCTAATCTTTAGCATTGGGTAAATCAATCAAGTATTGATAAACTTCTATGTAATATCTATAATAGTGATATTTGAAAAACTTTTAAAGATAAAAACTCAAAATTATTTTTTAGCAAAGAGACAGCTGATTTATATTTGAAATTGATACTAAATATCAATGATTTCAACCATTTGATAATAAAATATATAGTACTGAAGTTATATATGCAACTATTACAAATTTGACACAAAAAAATTATTTAAACATGAAAATATGTTAATTCTTAATATACAGTATTATTAGGTTCTAGTGAATCAAGTTTACACCAAATAAACCATTACATTTCTTCAATTGTCAATGAATTGATGTAACTATAGCAAGGAATAAAGCTTGATTCAACTATCAAAAATGAAGAGAAAAAATAATTTGGGTGACCTTAATTTTAATTTTGTATAATATTTCTACTACACAAAAAGTGTGTAGATACATTTCGACACTAGTATCATGTTATTATTGCAAGAAGAATATCAATTATTAAAATAATTATTATAATTTTAGTGGCATGGAAAATATAAATGAATGGTTTATACAGAGAAATTTGATAACATATAAATGAAATTCTATCAAATAAAGATGCTATAACTTAAATGTGATATGAAAATGTTTTGTTATTGAGAATCATGCCAGAAAATCCAAATTCCTTTGCCTATCTAATTTCAATCCAATTCAATATTTAGTTATTAATTCTATATATTGTCTTTTCTTAGGTATTGGTAAATAGCTCCTTAAACAAATATGGATCGAAGAAGGAATATTGATAAATAATGCATTGAATGAAATACAAACAATGATGGAAAAATTACAAGGGCCATCAGATATTGGTCAAATTCTGAGAAAAGTAAATAGTGATAAAGAATTTTTGAACTTAATTATCAATTAGTGGAAAAAAATTTTTATAATATATGCAACTAATATTTTATGGAAACATCTTTCAGATATAAATTATTATATTCTAACAAATTTTACCAATATTTGTTAAATCGTGGTATACTGAATTTTAAGATAAAATTTGTTAAATAAGGCTTACGAAAGATTGGTCACAATTATTAAACTAATAGAATAAAAATATGTAGAAAAAGAATTACTTTGAATCTTTATCTTTTGTTATATTTATATGAATATATAAACCATTATATATATTTTGATACTTTTTATTTAAGAAGATGAATGGTATATTAGATAGGTTTTTTAAACAAATTTAATATTTAGAAGTAGAATTTTAATAAATTTTTAATTTAAATTCATTGTTTAATAGTTACCAAAATATTGAATCCGAATTAATGTGAAGATTAATGAATGATTGTTGAATTATTAATCTAACTATATTCTATTCTAATAACTAGAGGCTTGTAATTTTAAATAATCGATCAAATATCAGCTCAATTTCTGAATTAAATCAGTTTCTGGCTAACAAGTTATATTGATTTTTAAACATCACATATAATATTTATGAAACAATAATCAATGAATTTAAACATTTTTCAGATGAATTTTTGTATTCAAAAAAATCAAATTTAGAAATATTTACTAAAATATTAGATTTATTAGTCGAATACTATGATATTTCTTATGAAATTATGGACTTTCTAAGACCATTTATGAAAAATAATGAAAATTCAATAATTATTTGAAATAGAATATATCAATATAGTAGATGCTGAATTGAAGTAAAATATTTGATTCTGTTATGTTTTCATAAAATATTAAGGACTTATTTATATTAGCTATATTCATGAATCATGATGAAAATGTCGATTTATATCTGGAACAAGTTCAATTCTTCTTTACATATTCAATAAACTTTTCAAATAATGTTATTGAACATTGATTAGCCTTTATTTAGTGATACAAACTAGTTAATTCAGCAGAAAATAGATTTTATTTCAAATCGGAAAATAATGCAAATATTGAATTGTGAAGTATCAAATTTTATTCAGTTAAAAGTGAATGCATAATCTCTATACATAATATTTTTGATCAATTTATTCCATTTATATATAAAACCTCAAATCAGCAAGACTCTCTCGAATATTTGACTGTAATTCCTTTAAATCGTAAATATAATATATAATTAAAATTCGACAAGTATGCAAATTTTAATAAAATTAAAATTTTGATGAATATTTAATAACTTTTTGAGGAAAATTTTAATAAAATATATAATAAAAATAGTACAAATATGATAAATAATGCCAAATTATATAGTAAAAATTAATTGACAATTTATTTATACTAAATTATATAGTAGAAATTGATTAAAAAAGTTTAATACTTTCTTGCTAATAAAGTCTTATCACTCTCCTTAAACCACTCTGAAAAACACTTTAGAAGTCATCTCAATCCCCTCCCTCTTGTCTATATCCTCTTCAAACAAAAACTTAACTGCTAGTAATCTAAACAGTCATAAAATACCTTTCCTACCAACAGCAAGAAAGTTCTGAAAGGAAAAAGAACTAATAGTCTGCTACCCTTTTACATATAGTCAAATATCACAGAGCTTTGTTTGTGATGAGAGAGCTATTATGAACACACTCCATCCACTTTCTTTGTCATTTGTTGGGCTCTAATAGTACTCTTTCTTGTTTTTTTTCTGGAGGATTTTGCTTACCTTAGTTTGACCTTAAATTTTAAGTAGCACAAAATTTCTCATGTACTGATTGGTTCAGCAGAATCATGTCAGTAAAAGAATGTAAACAAGCTCCTATTGATCATCTCACGTGTTTAAATGCATTTTCTCAGCTTCATAAGAACCTGAGATCCATCATAAGTCATATGTCTGTAGTGCAAGTGGATAATAGACACTGTCACCTCCTATATCAGTAGACGTCCTATGGAAGAGTCAAAGAAACTGACCAGTCGTTATCTTTCAATTAGCTCAGCTCTTAGGATATGGAGGTCTAGCATATATTTTTCTACTTCATCATAAGACCTTACGTGATACAGTGGATCAATCTACATGGCTATACCCATCCCCTTTCCCGACCTCTTCTTCCTATAAAGATTGAACCCCTTACCTCTGGTAGATAGTAATATTGAATGGAGTAGTGACTATACCATAGTTGAGCTTCTTTCCCTTCCCTTATACAAAAGCGACTAGATAGATGAATGACCTAAAGAATTCCCCCCTTCCTACCTAGCGTCAATAGTTAATTCATGGATATAGTTGAAAACCGACTGGAGAGTAATTTCACCAAGGGACATGATTCGAGTTCCCCGTACCACTGAGGATCCTAGTTAAAGGCAAATGAGGTGCCTTGATCTCAAGTGAAAGACCTTGTCACAATTAGAAACCAATGAACTTGGTATAATCCCGGAGAATATAAAAGGAGAAACAGATCTCACTGTACTTTTCCCATATGGTTTTTTGATAAGGCATTCGTGGACTGAGCAACAGCTTCTTCTCCCATATGAGTTACAAAGTAATCGAAAGTATACGAATCACTATTTCTATTGAAGCAATCCCATTCTGAAGCCTACCAATCATTTTTTACACCAATTACACACAATACATTGATCAGGACTTCTATTCTAGGGTTAAAATTTCTTTCGGTAATTTCTTTTTATAGGAGGTTTTTGAAATTCTGACATTGCATCGAAATATAGCTTCATACATAGAATTTATGACCCCTTATCCTCCAAATTGCCCTTATCTCTCTTGTTAACATAACACACTAGTGGAACTTCGTGTATGCTAGATTAGCTTGAGTTGTTTAAAATATTAGTCGAAGTGGGTCACACAGTAAACTGTTATTTGTAATAGTGTAGAGTATATAGTCTTATAAATCACTTGTATCTCTCCTGTACCTGAACTTTATAATCAAATAAACTGACTAATAAGTGTTTTTAAAAAAAAAAAA
>CAJVPT010004316.1:0-13676 GCA_910592055.1 Acaulospora colombiana | reverse complement strand
ATACATCTGACTTTTTCTTCCAAGAAGGGTGCCATAAGGTCTTCTTCTCTTCCTTGACCTTGTGTCCATAAGTATAGTATATGTGTTTTAAGGACCTCTGCTTTAATAAATGTAGTTGGGTCTACATTTAAAATTTTTGCAAGAATACTATCGAGTATTGAGTATTCTGTTGGTCCTAATATCTGATTAGATTTGTCTTGTGTAGTGAGAGTGTTGAAAATGATTTGGGTAGCCCATGTTTCTTTCTTCTGATCGTGTTTTTCAGCTATTCTGACTATTGTATCGAGGATATGTAGCTCTCTTTTCTTAGCAATTTGCATAATTCTTCATTCCTTTGTTATATTGATTATATATAAAGGAGGATAAATACTGATTCGTTGTTTTATTTGTTTTTGATTTGGTTACTTGTTTATATTTAGCAATGTACATGGGGTTAATTGTTTGTTGTCTTGTTTAATGTCTTGTTTACTCAGATGAGTCATTGATCCTTCCTGTTTGGTTCTGTTTATTTATCAGATTTGATATTGATCTCCTTTATTATGAAAAATAGATCATTTATACGTAGATACTTGATAAACCTTGCTATATTGTTTTGGTACTGAATTGTTTAACATGTACGCATTTGTGTAACTTGTTTTGATATTTAGACAGGTGTGTATAGAATCAGAGTACTCTACTATTTGGTCCTTGGGAGCCTTTGATGTCCTTCTGGGTTTTGTAAACTTTGGGTTTTTCCTGATTTATCGGTAGAAACTATTGTTTGTAAAGTTCCTTCTAGTGCCTAGAAAGGTATAAACTGATACTAGCCTGGCTAAAAGCTTGGAAAGTTGATGTTGGGCTCTCCTAAGCTTACTGTGAATTAGCTTGTAGATGTGTTTTCCTTCCCTGTAAAGTAAAGCTATTGTAATGCTGTACTGTCAAAACTTCTGTTAATTGATAGAGTGATCTCTTGGGGGAATGGTTGAATGTTCTAGGTTATTATTAAGTCTTGAATCTTTGAGAAATAGGATGTTTTTTAGGCTGGCTTCTTTTTTCCAAGAAAATTATCAAAAAAGGAAATTTTTAAGGAAAAAGGAGATCAGTGGAAAGATATTTGAGAATATAAACTAAGATAAATAATAATAATAATTATACTATTAGTTTTGCTAGACTATTAAGCTATATTGTTATAAATAGAACTCAAGTATCCTTCGAAAATAATAGTTATATGCGATAAGATAGGACTATAGAATATTCTAGAGTACTTTATGCTAAGTTTGCTAATAACAAAATTGACCATCAATATTCTAGAAGTGTTCTGAAAGATCTTTCCTTTCAAGTAACCAAAATAATTGTGACATATTGATCTGAGGTGCTGGAATTATCCTGGGTACTAGAGAGATCATATAATAAAATTTTATAATTCAACAATTTATCCTAATCAATCTACGAGTTCTATGAGTTAAGCACCAATTAGTGATTGGAATTCAGCAACTGTTATCTTATAGATATTTCTAAGTATTGTTTTTCTTGTTCTCATGATTTGTTCTATTCCTGTCTTCTCAAAAAGGTAATAGGTCCTGATATAAGCTTGGTTGTAATATTTAGATACTTAATTACACAAAAAACTATGTTGATAATGATTTAACACGATTCAATAATTCTCCTAATAGATAAGCATATGCCAAGATCATTTTCAATTTTTGGTTCTTGTTGCCCTTTGTAAATGTCTATACTTGATTAGAACCTATACTTCCAAAGATTGTGTGATATCTATATATAGTAGAACTATATTCACATTTTCAAAAGTTGTTTCTAGAAGATCATTCATAATTTGATCAAAAATGGTATTTATTTTGAAATTGTTGCATATTTTTGAGATCTTGAAATAGTTTACTAGAGAATAGAGAAAAACCTTGTCTATTTATATTTGTCAAAACTTGTTTTGTGTTCCTAATCTTTGCATATTTATGTGATATATTTAAGGATCAATCTTTTGCATTTTTAGAATGATATATTTTATCTCTCATAAGCAAATTTATTATACCAATAGTCTACAAACAAAAACATATCACTGCCACTTTCTTTTCTTCCAGGTGAACTAGAAACTCTCAACCCATTAATAATCATAACTTGTTTTAGGAAAACCTTTCTCTTAAAGAAGAGGTAGAGAACTTGTATTACTGGTTTGATAGGCTCCAAAAAACCAATTCTGTCTTGCATAACAAGTATAATAGCCTTTTAGCAGATCTTCAGAATATGACTTGCCACTATTACTACCTTACATATATGGAACTAGAGAAGGAGAACAATAATCTTCACCAGCATATTTATTCACTGGAACAACTTCTCCAGTTGCAGGACATGGAAGCTTCTTCTTCATTGAACAGGTCTTTTTCTCATATGTTCTACTAAGTTTATTTCTTTATATATATTTGATTACTAAGACTATATAATAATAATTGTGATACTCTCTGGGCCAGTTGAAATAGTGGTATAGTTGCTTTCTGGGCTACTACTATTTCACTACATCTTTTTTCTATTCACCTCATAAATATCTTTAATTCTTTTAGGTTTTCTGTTTAAGTGACTCAAATAGTTTTTATAGACTAAATGATGATTATGGTAATTGATAGTCTTGTAAAACAATATGTGGTTTCCATCTTTTTTGATCATAATACCTTTTTAAAAGATAGGTATTGATAGGAGTATCCAATACTTTTTCATCCAAAGTTTTAGTTGATAGGCACCATTTGAATGAATGTTATGAATATAATAAGGTCCTTTCCATTTTGATTTCAATTTTCTTATGAAATATTTATCTCATATAGTATCATACATTAATATTTTGTCACTTATTTTGAATGTTAGAGTTAGGTTTTTCCTTTGGTCATGATACTCTTTTTATTTTCATTAGCTTCTCTAAATATTATACCTAACAGCTTCTCTTTCTTGAGGTAGTTCTTCTATTAGAGTAAACAATTATAATAAGATGTCTCCTTTAATTATTTCATCCATTTCTATAGGAGGGATTTGGGGTTTTCATCAATATATCAAGTAAAAAGAAGTCATTTTCATGGAGAATTGTTTGACTGTTCTGTATGCAAATAATACTGGTACTATATAGTTATCCCAATCTTCTTGTCCCTCAGTTAGTTTAGTCAATGCTTCACATAAAGTTCTGTTAAATCATTCTACTAGTCCATTAGTTTGGAGATAGTATGGAGTAGATAATAAATATTGTATTTTGAATTTCTTTAATGAATTATCAACTATTTCATTTCTGAAATATGTTCCTCGATCTGAAGTATCTGTTTTGGGTATCTATATCTGCAAATAAGGGTTTGATATATGAATTCAGTCACTCATTTTTCTGTTGTTTCTGAAATTATCTCAGTTTCAGGCCATTTAATAAAATAGTCTGTTGTTGCCACAATGTATCTGTTGCCTTTTTTTATATATGGTAAAGGACCAACAATATCTATTTCAATTTTTAAAAAAGGTTCTTCATTAGGAATAGAATGTAAAGGATCAGATATTCTATATTTTTTTCATCTTTGAAATTTATCACATGATCTAATATTCTTTTATGTCTTCGAACATTTGTGGCCAGAAATATTGACTTCAAATTTTTTTTAAACACTTTATCAACATTTAGATGTGTATCAGTAGGATGGTTATATAGTAGATATAGTACTGGTTCTATTTCATGTTTTTGTAAAACTTTGTAGAGTTGGTTTCATGGTTTTTTTTTCTGTTCTCCCTATAAAGTATATTGTTTTTAATTTCAAAAAATTTGCTTTTGGCTTATAATTGTTGTTATTGTGTTTTGTCAAAATTTAATGATAGTTTCTTGTTTTGTAAATAGTTTTTGAAGTAATAGTAGTGTTGAGTATCCATCTTGTTGTTTGTTCACCAGGATACTGACTACTTGGGCTATTCTTTCTTTAGTGTCAGATTTGAGTGATAATACTATAAATAGTTAATATTGAGTTTCAGAATTGGTGCTTATCCATCAAACTGAGTTGCATAAGTATTATGGGGAAAGATTATTAAATTCTTGTAAATATTCTTCAGAGACTTGCTCATTCTCAAAAAGTCACCAATATGTGTTGATCAGTCATAAAGAGGCCTCAGTTACATGATTAACTTCATCAGAGATAATTTTACTTTATTCTAAGTTTTCTGTATATTCTAAAGGGATTTTTGTCACCTCTTTTTGTTTTCCCTTACAGATACAGTCATCTTTAAATAGTCATCTGTTTCTGTCAGAAACTTTTTAACATTGTTTACAATAAGTATATGTATGATGGTCTGGTGTCCCTTTATTACAAATATTACATCATTGCTTAACAATAAATCAATGGTCTTCAGTTTGACATTCTTGATCTCTTGTAAAACATTTTTGTCTTGGAGGTTCATCCTTTTCAGAGATAAGCTCCATATATGATTAATAAGTATCTTGATCTAGCATAACAATAGGAGTTTCATCTTCATACATTTGGAACATAGCATCTGCATTGTTATACTTTTTCCCAGTTCTATGGATAACAAAGTTATTATAGAGTTCTAGACAAAAAATCCATCTTACTCTTCTTCCTTTCAGTTCAAATGTCTTTAACCATTGTAAGTAGAATGGTCAGTAATTGGATAGAAATAATTTGTTTTTAGGTATTAATAAAAGTGTTCTACTGCCATACAACAGCTAAACATTCCAGTTTAGTTGCTGTATAATTTTATTTTACTTTTGTTAAACTGCACTATTATATGTCACAATATATTCTTTATTTTGATCCTCTTTCTGAGCAAGTACAATATCAATATCAGTTCTTGAAGCATCAGTGTGAATATAAAATAATTTTGTAAAATCAGGATATCTTAAAATCGAAGCAGTGATTAAATATCTCTTCAAGAATTCAAAGGCTTTTTCTTGGGCTTTTGTTCATTCAAACAATGTATCTTTTTTCAATAGTTGATTTAGAGGCTTAGCAATCATGGAAAAGTTCATGATAAATTTTTTGTAACAGGAGGCAAGTCCTAAAAATCTTCTGACTTGTCTTATAGTGGAGGGTCATGGGTAATTGCGGACCTTGTTGATCTTTTTATCATAATATTGGATTTCTTTGTGATTAATTTCATGTTCAAGAAGTTTGACATGTAGCAGAAAGAAGTAATATTTTTCTGAGTTTAACATTAGATTGGTTTGCCTAAGGGTGTCTAGAATGATATTGACATGTGTGCAATGGTTTTTAAATGTTTTGGAAAAAATAGTAATATCATCCAAATAAACTTTAACGAATTTTTCTCTGAATAAAACAAGGACTTCATTCATTAGTCTCTGAAAGGTTGTATGGGCATTGCATAATTCAAATGGTATAACATTGAACTCATAAAGTCCAAACTTCATAATAAAAGCAGTTTTCTTTTTATCTGCATCATTCATAGCTACTTGCCAATAACCACTTGTGAGATCAAAACAAGAGAACTATTTATTACTATTAAAAGTCTCTAGAAGGTTATCTACTACTGACATGGAATAAACATCTTTCTCTGTGACTTTATTTAACTTTCTATAGTCAACACAAAGCCATTTCTTGTTATTTTTTTTTGGTACTACTACCATAGGAGAAGATCAGAAACTAGTAGTTAGGCTGATAATTCCTTTTTGCAACATGTTCGTGATTTTGTTCTTGATAAATTTCAATTAATTAAGAGAGGCTTTGTTGCTTATTATTTGATTGGTTTCACATTACCAGTATCAATGATATAGGCTATCATATTGGTTCTTTCCAGGTCACTGGTTTGTCCTTCTTTAGAGATGCTTTCAGCAAAAATATCTTTATTTTCGTACAAAAGATCTTATACAATTGCTTCTTGTTTTTTAGGTAAAACATTCATATTTGATGTATCAGATTCTTCATAAGATGCTTTTGAGAGATATATAGCTGGATTTTCAGATAGAATATCTTCTATATAGATATCAAAAGTGTATGTTTCTAATTCTTCAAGATATTTTTTCTCTTGATATTCAATTTCATCTAAAAGCTCATCATCATGATTAAAGATTTTTCTATAATAGATTGGAAAGGAATATTTGCTAAATAGGTTGTTTCAATATTAATACATTTTCCATCATAATAGATTTGTAAAGTTTATGTATCAAAGTCCCACTTGGCCTTCATCTTTTCAAACCAGTCAGTACCAAGAAAAATAGTTTTTTCCTGAAATTTAATAACTTGCAATGTAATAGGGATTATTAAATCTTGAATAAAAATTTGTAGATTCAAAATATGTCCAAGGACTCTTGTTCTTGTACTATTAGCAGTTACTATAATTGTTCTGGAAGAGGTATCTGGAGAGAGTCCAAGTTTGTCTATAAGCTTTTTCGTGATAATACTTACAGCAACTTTTGAATTCAAGATAGCAACAATTGAATTCTCTTTAATTTGTATATAGTATTTGACAACTGTTATTCTCTTCTTTTCTTCTTTAAACTGGAGATAGTTTGCAGTTTCAATATTTTTGGGTCTTCTTAAAACCTTAACCAAGTTTCTTAGCTAGTTAGGATACTGTAGCCTTTATCCAAGGGTAGCATTTTTAAACGAATTTGTAGGATATCATCTGAAATATCATATGGGTTCAAGTTATCTACAATAAAAAATTGGTGCCTTGTTCTAGGTTTTCTAGAGGTAGCAATGGATATTACTACAAGTTCTTGTATAGGTTCTTCTTATAATTCCATGGATTGTATTGAAACTCTTTTAGTTCATAATTGAATTTCTTTTTGTGATTCTGATTGTTTCTACTTTCCTCTAGCTTCTTTTCTATTAATAAAGTAAAGAGATGATCTTGCTCGTTGATTAATATAAACTTATTCTTTTTCTTCTTCTTCATTCTATTCTTGTGTGGATATTGTTTTATCATTAGATAATTAATTGATTGGTTCTTTTAAAAGGGGTTGATAGAAGGGTAAGATTCTTTCATAAAGATAATTTTAGCAAGATGGCCAGATTTGTCACATTTGAAATAACTTCCTATAAAGTTTGGCCTTTAAGCAGGGACAAATGATTGCATTCTTCGTGCTGATGGATTGCTTCTTTGTTGAAGAGAGTAAGCTTCTATATTTTCCAATCTCTCACCCAAATTGGGTTGCATTTGCTAAAATTTCTTGATCAATCTATCCATAGTCTCTTCTTGTACTTTAGAAACTCCAGAACTAGAATTTCTTGATGCAGGAAATCTTTCATTTTTATAAATATTTTGACCTTCTTTATATTGCTTCATATATTTCAAGGCATTAACAACATCTGCTGGTTTCATTATTAATACAATGGGAACAACATGAGAGTTCAATTCATGGATAAACAACCTAAGTTTTTTTTGTTATTCATGGTTCCATCTTTATCTGCCTTGATCAATAACTTTTTAAAAGCAGTATAGTAGGAGTCTACAGTTTCATAGGAGCCTTGTTTTATTCCTTTCAAATCTCTAGTCTATTTGTTTATCCCATTTTGAGAACAAAAATGGTTTAAAAGGACTTTAAGGATAGCATCTCTTGCTATTGCATTATTGTCAGTATTGTTGTTATTGTAATAGGTATCCCACCATTCTTTAGCTTTATCAATAAGATAAGTATTAATTATTCAATAAAGTTTTTTACCTATCCAATTGTTAACTTGTATAGCCTTAGTAAACTTCTTGCTCCAATCAAATGAGTCTTAAGTACCATCTCCAGAGAAGGCTTATATCTTCATAACTGTACCATGGGTGTTTTCATTGACTAAGTTGTAAATTTCATTATTTGTTTTTACCATATTGTTATTAATAAAAGAAGGTTCTTGAAAAAGGGTTTCTAGGTTTAAATCTTTGAAATTAAGATATGTTTTTTGTGAACTTGGGTTTTTAAATAAAGAGAATAAATATAAGTTTTTACTATTATATAAAAAATTATTCTATAGGTCAAAAGAGTGAGAGAGTAAGTTAAAGTTGAACTGAATAAGAGAAAATATAAAATTGTCTAAAGGTGTTGGAGATATGATATCAATAAAATATTCAAAAGAGTTAATTGCATGAATAACTTTTAGAAGAATACTATCAAAGATTAAAATATTGAAATATCTAATTCTAAAGATAAATTGGCAAGCTATATGATCTTGATTATAAATAGTACTTTTTTTTTTTTTTTTTTTTTATAATGCTGGCTCAGCCTTGATTTATTTGTATTTATGCAGTATTATTACATAGAAATTTTCTAAGATATATTACCAGTTTACTTCCAAACAAAACTCAATAGAGATAACCTCTCTTACGAGGGACTTACCTTGCAGCTTGTTGCCACCTCTTTATTGGAAGCTAACCTGCCAAGGCCGGGCTAGTGCTAAAATAAATTTCTAAGATATGAAAGTTGTCTATTATATTTGTTATCCATTGTGTTATAAATTTATTGACCAGGTGAACAAACTGGTCTTTTATGAATAGTTCTCTTTGCATGAAGGTTGGGTCTTCATCTTTAGATTCATACTTGAGCTTTTTTTCCTTTTGTTTTGTGATTCCATTTTGTATTTTTCACTCTTGAAAGGCCTCACATCTTTTTGTCCATATCTGATAGAGATGTTTGATGATTTTTGTGTATATTAAAGATATACAGCTTTTCCTGACTAGTTTGTCTGGGATTATTCTTTTGATGTCGCAGATTAGTTCTTTGAAAAATACTCCTCTTATACTTGCTATTAAGTATTTCTTATATTTCAGGTTAGTTTTGTTTTTTATCTAATCTGTGAATTTTGTTCTTTTAACTCTATCCACGTGTGTTTCCACACTTTCAATTATTGTATTAATTATGAATGTTTTAGTACTTTGTCTAGTTTGTAGGCATGTGAAGGGGTGTGTGTTGTTTTTGATTTTTTATATAGCAGGCAGTTCTTGTTTTGATATAAAGATGGAGCTCTTGTTTATAGTTTGCTTTTGGTTGGTAATTCCTTATTCCATATGCTGAGGCAGAATTTTCTCAACTTTTGATCCTTCCAAGTTAATGATGGTCACTCATCTTGGTTAGTTGCAAGTATATAATAATTGTAGGCCAATCTGTTTCTTTAATGATTCTGTTACTGAAGTTACATCTTATCCTGTTTAGTAGTCTCTATTTTACTAGGTGTATGTTGCTTGTTAGCTTTTTTGTGATCATTTTTATAGGAACTTCAATAGAGATATTGTTCCATTGGGGGGTTATTCTAAAATGTTGGTTGTGTATTCCTGCTATCTCAATTTCATTTTTTCCTGGTAGCATGCCTCTCCAAGGATGTATTTGTGCTAGTTTGTCTGCTGTTTCATTGTGGTCGATTCCTGGGTGGCCTTTTACCTTGTAGAGTAACAGCTTTTTGTTTTATACTTTGCATTATTTGGAGATTTGTAGCAGTATGTTATAGTTTTTCTGTGTTTTTATAATCTTTTCCATACTTTTTCTATATTTTCTTTATTTCATTGATTGCTACTTGGCTATCGATAAATATATTTGTAGGGCTGTGTTCAGATAGAGTGCTGAGAGCTGTTAGGATAGCTGCTATTTCTGCTCTAGTTGATGAGGGGTGTCTAGTTATTTGTTCCTGGAAGATATGTGTCTTCTAATATGGGGTGATAATGATCCATCCCAGTTCTATGTAGTTTTTGTTTCTGAATTTGGTTAGGGAGCCATCTGTGTAGATATCAAAAATTGCATAGTCATCTAGTTCCTTTTTGATTGTTTTTAAGGTGGTAAGACTATCTGTGGGACTTTTATTATGTTAATCAGTTTTTCTAAGCTTTTTTGCAATCTTGTTGAAACTGTGATTTCAGTTTTGACTTTTTGTGAGATCATGTTGTCTTGTGTAGTATATTCCAGGAGTATAGTATTTAGAGAGTTGAAAGATACTCTATTTCTCCATTGGAGTTCTCTGTTTGCAGTGTTGGTTTTGTTTGTTGATATTTTGCTTTTTTGCACTGGAATAGTGATTGACCATTGTTTTGTGGCATTGAAACTGCATTCATCAGTATTTTTATCTAAAATGTTGATATTACAATCAATGCATGCCTCCAGGAAGAGCTTTCTGGTTCCTGAGTATAATGTCTGTATTGTGTTGTATGTTGGTCAATTTTCCATTGTTTCTTTTCAATAACTGTCTTATCTTCCTTGGTGATGCAGATCCAATATGGTCTAATAGTTGAGGTTTTAGATATTGGAGCTCCTTGTTTAAATATGTTTGTCGAGATATTTCAGAGATTGGGGATTTCTTTCCTTTCAATTAATTCTTCTAGCCTTCTGCTGATGGTGCTGAACCAGCTGGGGATTGAGCCTGGGATTGCTTTTTTTTTCATCCTGATGATTTGGCACCAGTTCAGAGACTTGGTTTTGCTTTTATTTAATATTTGGCCAGTAAACATAAGGTTGTGCTTTTTTAGTTCCTGATAGTATTTTGAATAGAATTGTTTGCTCATAATTTTTTCTATTGGTGTGTCTACTTCTTTTATGAGTATCAAGCTGTCTGTTTTTGAGATAAGTGAGAAGGTGAAGCCATGTCTTCTCATGAGCCAGATTATGTCATGTGTGAGGTTCTTTTCTAAGTTCATTAGAGGGTGTTCTAGTTTGCTTAAGATGGACTGTGTTGACCAGAAGTTGTTTTGGATGGATTGTAATCTGGCCCTTGTGATGTCACCTGCTTTGTTCTGTTTGTTGATTCTATTGCACTAGTTAATGAAGTGTAGGAGTAATTGTCTATCCCAGAGGTGTATAATATTGTATTCATGTTTGTTGAAGAGTATGTAGTTGGAGGCTGTTCTGGCTAAACCTAGTTTATGTTTAAAGATAAATGTGATACTGCTTATGAGTAGATTGCATGCTTTTTTAGAGAGCATCATGTCATTGCATAGATATTCTGTGCTGGGAATTAAAATATAGTTGATTACATATTGCATCTGTTTGTCAGTCAGATTTTTCATTCCTAGTAGGAATTTGGTTTTCTTGAATTTCTGCTGAATTAGAATTTTTTTATAATCTTTCCTACCAAAGCTATCATGCCATACTCCTAGGATTCTGACAGGTGTTCCTGGAGGGCAACCCTGTATTGTGTAGTCTTCCATTTTTATGCCTTGATTGAAACCACTGTCGTGTCCATTTATGATAAAGAGATAGGACTTCTGGGGGTTGATTTTTATATCATTGAAGCAATAGAATTCCTCAGCTTTCCTAATGATTTGTTGCATTTTCTTCCTGTTGTCAGTAATCCAGGTAGTGTCATCCATGTATGCACTGACTGCTATATATACCTTTTTTTGTAGCCATCCTTCTTTAATTTCTCTGCAATTTTTGGTGGTGATGATATAGCCGGTAAAGTTTTTGGCAATGTATGAGATTAGAGGATCATAGAAGATGTGCTATAAAAGAGGGGAGATTGTGTCACCCTGATCGATACCATCTTTGATCTTATATTCCTCTGTGGGTCCATAGCATGTCAGAACAATGTGGTTGAGGATATTTAGGAGTATGTTTATTATCGGTGATGGGATCTTGATTCATTTAAGAGCTTTGGTGAGCATCTCTAGTTCACAGAGTCAAAGACTTTTGCCATGTCTTGGCTGAGAATTCAGGCCTGTTTTTTAGTTTCTTTAGCATGTTCGATAATGTTGTTGATGATATGAATGGGTTCTTGTGTACTGTTTCCTAGAAGAGCTGCCCAGTTTAATTTTAATAGGATTGTGTGTTCACTTAGGCATTGGACTATTTTATCAGTAATAATTTTGGTGAAAATTTTTCTTCAAACATCTATGAGAGTGATGGGTCTTGTAATGTTCAAGTTGTTTTGCCAGTCTTTGGGTTTGAGTATAGGGTAAATGCTATCTTTGCTCTATTCTGTGGGAGTTATGCCTTCCTTGATGATACGCTTGAAAATATTTCTTATTTCTTCGAAGACCTTTTCATCTAGTTTTTTGAAGGTTAGATATGAAATTTGATTTCTACCTGGTGCTAATTTGTTGCTTCTGTTTCTAATTGCAGTCTTAATTTTTCTTTTGATATCTCTAAAGTGATTGAGTAGTACCATTTGGAGTTGATAAAATCTTTGGGTGAATATTCCTGTTCCAATACTAGATATTCTATTAGATATTTAATATTTTTGGCAGGTGTCCATTGTGAAAATGTTTTCTGACCCTGGATTTAATTTCTTCTAGTTCTATTATAATGTTGGTTTCCTCTTCCTCCACAATTAGTTTATCTAGAATGATGGCCCTATGAGGTCTGTCCATGATGTTGTTTATCATTGCTCTTTTATTGGTTGCTAGAAACAGTTGTCTGGTTGCTATTCTCTGTTTGATTGCTTGGTTTTGTTTTCTATGTGTTATGACCCAGGCGATGACTTTGTATGCTTGTATTATTTTCTGTAAGTAGGTGATCCATTGTGGAATAAAGTTATTGAGATGTTCTTTTTGTATGTTGAGTAGCTGTTGTTGGACTTCTATGCCTATCTTCTGAGGAAATGTTGGTACTTTGGTTATGGGCTTGTCAGCTTTTTGTATTATTTTTAGTTTATTTTGAAAGGTCTGCATTGTTATCAAGGGATCTTTTGTTCACCACTCTTTTTCTTGTATTCTTTTCCTTCGATGTGGTTTTCTTTTGAGGATGTGTAGTTTGGCAGCCTTGAGGATATGGTTGTACATGGTATTCCACTGCTTATCAATTGTTGTTGATTTATTGCCTTGTTTGCTGAGCGCTCCATCTACTTCTCTGTTAAACTTTTTCCATTGTTCACTGTTTGCCAATTGTCAATTGTATCTATGGTTGGGCTTGCGATGGGTATTACCTTGGGGAGAGTTGAGTCACTATACTTCTATTTTAATAGTTGCTGGTCTGTGATCATTGGAGATTAAGGGATTTAGGGCTTCTCCAATATATGCTTTCCTGTTATTTCAGAATGGAAGGATGTTTATCCATATTTGATCGATTCTGTTGCTACTATTATTACAGTTCCATGTGTACTCTCTCTTTGTTAGGTTATAGTGTCTATAAGTATCTTCTAGTTCATAATCAGTGAGGATTTCTATTTGAGGGCCAGAGGATCTGTTTTATGTGCTATGGTTTCCAGTACCAATTTTGTCCTATACTGGGTTTGGTACACCATTGAGATCTCCTAGTACTAAAAGGTGCCAATCCTTTTGTATTATTTCTTAAACCCATTGTCTTAACTTGTTTAGGGTTTCCAGTCATCTTTTGTCTTTGTGTTCTGCATCAAAGTATATTCCTATGATTCTGAGTTTTTATTTTTTTGGAAAGGTTAGATCGACATGGATAAGTCTTTCTTGCCGTGATTATATATATGGCTAGCTATTTCTTTGGTGAGCATTAGGTTCAGGTCTTGTCTGATTATTTGTTCATCATTGTGGGACCATAGTATATGATATGATGGATGCATCCAGTGTTTAGATTGGTAGTGGTTTCTGTTTGTTTCTGTTGTGACTATTATATCCCATTGCATTGTAGCATACCATTTGAACCATGATTCTCTTTTATGCCACATCTTTTATTAACATATATGCTGTACAGATTTTGTGGATACATTGAGCCTTCCTTTCCGGAGTCGCAATTGAGGGATCTGCACAAACCCTTATTACATATTTGTCAACAAGTAATTATACATTTTTGAAGTAAACCTATCTATATAAGTAGCTATATC
>CAJVPT010004315.1:0-13678 GCA_910592055.1 Acaulospora colombiana | reverse complement strand
ACGTGATAAGTTATTATTAATCTGCATATATATGTATGAGATAATTGATGTAACGCTTAAGATTTAATTATCAATAAAGAGCTCGTATCTAATACCAGTTGTGGTTTAAAAAAAAAAAAAATAAAATAAAATAAAATTTAGTATAAAAATAAATTAATGACTATTATATTTTATATTCAAAAATTATATTTTTAAAAAAAGCAAATTTTTAGAACTTGAAAATAATTTAACAACTTAAACTTAAAAAATAAAAACAAAAGCAAAATAATGATATGAACTATTATTATACAAAAAGTAAAAAGTATTATATAACAACTCAAATTTTAATAATTATATTTAAAAATTAATATTTTTATTTTTTTAATAACTAAATTAATTATATTTTACTATAATTTTATCAGCAAATATAAAATAAATATAATATAATATTTTCTTAAAAATCTAATTAAAAAATAATTATTATTTTTATTTTATATTTTATATCAAAAACATAAACATAATTACTTATTTAAAAAAATTGCAAATATAAACAAAACTTCAAAACTTTTAATTTATTAAGCTTTGTAAACTTAAATAAACTTGATATAAAAGTAATTAATATTAGAACTATAAAAAATAAAAAAACCAGTTTTATAGCAATTTTAAATTATTTAGTAAATAAAACAAAGTTATCTATAACATGTATATTTAAATTAAAAAATATTATGTTAATAATTTTCTTAAGATATTTATATTTAGTAAACAAAAAGAAATAATATAATGAAAAAAATGAATTAAAGAATTAATAATATATAATTTAATATAAATCAATTGAAATATGAATATTTATTCTTAGTATTAAATTTTTTTAAAAAAAAAATGGAATGAATATTACAATAATTCCTTGATATCAACTATTAGATATTATGATTAATTGTTTTTTTAATTTTTTATTGTTATATATATATAATACAGTATATATATATATTTTTTAGCTTCTTATTTTATATAATAACTAAATAATCAAACTGCAGTAGTGATCTGTGGGCAATGATGTTAAAGGTTTGTAGGGTATTCACCTGAATTGTTAACGGAGCGATAAATCACTCCCGAAGTTGCACTTAGAGTTTTGGTATATTAAAACAAAATGACGACAAGTGAGTTAGGTAAAGTCTTAGCTTTAGCGAATCATTTAAAATGTATAGTATACAAACATTTAATAAAGCACATATACCTAGCCTGACCTAGGGTTAAAAAAAAAAAAAAAAGTATTTGCAGTAATAATCTGTGTGCAATAATGTTAAGGGTTGGAAGGGTATTCACTTGAACCATTAACAGAGTGATAAATCACTCCTGAAGTTGTACTTAGAGGTTTGATATATTAAAACAAAACAGCAACAAGTGAGTTAGGTAAAGTCTTAACTTCAGCAAATTATTTAAAATGTACAGTATACAAATGTTTAATAAAGCACACATACCTAGTCTAACTTAGGGTTTAAAAAATATATATATATATATATATATTGATAAGTATCAATATTAAAATTAGAAATTGTCATCAACTATTTCCATTGATTCTCTAATTATATATAAAAAAGATATTTGCAAAAAATCACTATACCTCTTGGCTAATAAAGTCTTACTACTTTTCTTAAATCAATTTGAAAAAATACTTCAAGAGTCAATCAAAGTTCACTTTCTATTTTATTAATATTTTTCCTCAAACAAAAATCTGATTTCTATAATTAAAAGTCATGTTTATATCTTTCTTATCAATGGCAAAAAAGTTTCTAAAAGAAAAAAAACTGATGCTCTATCACCTATCTATATATAGAAAAATATTATAGATCTATATTAATAATGAAAGAACTATCACGAATACACTTCATCTATTCTCTTTGTCACTGTTTGAGCTCTAATAATATATTTTTTTAATTTTTTCTGAGGAATTTTATCTATCTCAGCTTAATCTTGAATTTTGAATAGTACAAAGATTTTCATAAGTTATTAATGCAATAAAATTATATCAATAAAAGAGTATAAACAAGTTTCTATTGGTCACTTTATATATTTGAATATATTTCCTTAGTTCTATAAGAATTTGGATATATTATAAGTTATATAGTCTATAGTGCAGATGGATACAGGATACTATCACCTCTTATATTAGTGGATTTTTCATAGAAGAGTCAATAAATCAGTTAACTATTATTTTTTTATTAGCTCAACTATTAAGATATAAAGACCTAATATATATTTCTTTATTTTATTATAAGACTCTATATAATACAATAGATTAATTTACACAATTATATATATATTTTTTTCTGATTCCTTCTTCTGATGAAGATTGAACTTCTTATATTTAATAAATAGTAATATCAAATAGAATAATGTTTAAATCATAGTTAAGTTTTTTTTTTTTTTTAAAAAAAACTTTTTATTGGATTAATTATATATACTTTATTAAATATATTGTAGTTTATATTAATTACAGTATTGTTAAAACTAAATTACTAATTAACTTACTCATCTTAATTTGTCTTCAAACTCTAAGTACAACTTAAGAAGTGATTTGTTACTTTATTTATGGTTTGGATTAACATTCTTCTATTACTAATATTATTGCCTGCAATTCACTACTATAGATCATTGATCATAATTCTAAGTTTAAATTCAATTATTTCATTTTATTTTTGATCTCTACTATTATAATCATAATAAGATCTTTATTTGAACATTTCTCTTCTGTGGTTTCTTATTTCTTCTTTATATTTCTTATTCTTTTTATTATAAAGAACTTCACAGGATTTTTTATTTTATTTTTTTAGAAGATTTATTAAGTCTTTTTCCATATTATTTTGCTTTTATATCTTTTATTTTTTACTTCTTTTAAAGTAATTTAGAACTTTCTTATTATTGTGAAGTATTTATTTTCTGATTATGGTTTCTATTTTATTTTTTTCACAATTCTGTTTCTTTATTTCTATAAGTAGATCTTTTTTAACTAGTTCTATAAAGAAATTAGTTACATTTTGACTTTTTTTGAACACTCTATTTATGAGTTTTATTACCTAATTTTCTATTTCTTTTAGTTCTTCTTTATTATTTGTCAATATATTGTTATAACATTTTTAAACTTTCTCTTTTCATTTCTTTTTTGCTTTCTAAAATTCTTGTTGTATTACCTTTATTTTCTTTATTCAGACTTCCTTAACTTTGTTTTTGTAAGATGAATGTTCTATTGTTTTTTTCTAATTTTTGTATGCAATGCAATTGCTGTTCTTATATAGATTGAATTTTTTTATTTTTAGTCTAGACAGAGAGAATAGTTTATTGCTAATTAGTTTAATCAAAAAGCTTTTTCTTTGTAAACTTTTAAAGGATGCATTTTATATATGCTCTTTCATTAATCACTTTATACTATATCCCATAAATATTTTTGATAGTTTATTATCTAAGGACTTTATTTATTTTTAGTCATATTTTGTTGGATCCAATTATATATTGTTATTTTATTGTTTATTATTTTTATGAAATATCTTATATGACTATTTAATATTATATTCTACTATTTGAACTTAAGGTTTTTCTATATGATTACTAAAAGATTTAGTATTTTTTTGACCATTTTATTTGCTACTTCATTTTTTATAATATTAAAATAAGCTTTGACTTTAATTGGCTTTAATTTTAAATTCATTGTTTTGATTATTTTAACATTCTTGACTAGAGAAATTAATTCTTTTCTTTTAATCATCTTTTGTAAATCATTCTTGGATTATCTTTTCCAAGACTATTTCATTTGAAGACACATGTTTAACTATTTGTATAGAATTCAATTAAACTTTCTATTGATATTATTAGTAAAATTATAATCATAGCAATTAGTTCTATTCTTATGGAAGATGGCCAATCTTATATTTCTATTTAAAATTTGTTTCTTTTCCTTTACCACCTATTTGAATCCATATTATTTTCATTATGGTTATGTCTTTTCCATAATTTATTAAGTAAAACTTTAATATATCTTGAGTTTCTATATTTCTATTCAGAATTTTCTTAAGACTATCTTGATAGAATCTATCTTAAACATGTTTCTCAATGATTCTAGTCTCCTATTGTTTAACTACTATATAGGATATTTGATTTAAAATCTATAATTATTTCAATATGTTAAATATTGTTAATGATTTTTTGCTTGAATATTTCTTTTCTTATTGGAAGCTTCAGATACCTAGCTTTCCTCATTGTTTTTTTTTTTAAAATGCTAGCTTATTTTTGCATCAGTTTGAAAACTTTATTATAGTCAAGATAAGTCCTAGGGACAACCGGTATGAGTAATTACCCATACTGTTTAAAGATTTACAGATTAATGAATAATACAAAAAGTATCTATTTATATCTCATTCAATCAGGATAGGGTAACTATGTGACCATCTAATATAAAACTATCTCTTAATTCTAACTTAACTAAGGATCAAAAGAATTTATATATTTAATTTAATGAAGTAATCTTTATTATATTAATATCTTTATTACTCGAAATAACACTTTCTAGAACATGGCCCATTGGATGACTTGTTACTTTCTCTATTTAGGAAAACTAATATGTCAAGAACTCACCTAAGATACCTAGTATCACTGATATTAGGGTCTCTTATACAGACTCTCCTATTGACTTTATTAGTGCTTTAAGATTTTTTTCTTTATAAGAAGCTTGTCATGTATTTGGTACCTATTATGTTATTAATTAGAAGCTCAGTCTTATGTCCAAAATATCATACCACTTAGTTTTTTGCTAATTATATAGGGCTTGATCCTTGTCTTGATTTTTTAACCAGTTTAATTGTTTTTATAAGTGGTCAGATTCTTCTTATTAAGTCTTAAGGAGATGATTAGTTTATAATTAAGATGTTGTACCACTTTATTATGCCATATTTGAGAACTTTTTGTATTGTGTCTTGTCTTATTATAGTTGTGATAGGTGAATAAAGTTCTTATTTACTTCCTGTTCAGGCACTTGAAAACCAGTTCTGTATTGAGAACTTGTATTACTCATACTAGCCTTGTATAGAATTTTGTATTGATTTTATCTTTCTTATTATTGATAAGATGAGCAAATAGATTCTCCTTATTGCCTTATTAGAGTACTTGATTATCATCATGGGAAAATATGATCTTTGTATCACCTTATGACTTAATTTTTCACTCGGCCTTTATGTGGTATTGAACTCTAAACCTTGTGATTGTGATCTGGAAGCACTATCACTATGTTATAAATCCATAGGTCACACTTTCTTCATTGTTTTTCTTTTGTTTAAGAATATTATTTCATAAATACTATTGATTTCTATATTTATAAGACATAATCATTTATAAGTCTACTTTTGAAACATTCTTTATATTGAGTTGATATTATTTTATAACTATCAAATTATTCTTCACAATTAAAATATATTAGCTTTTTTTTGTTTCTTAATATTTTTCTTCAAATTAGTTTATTGGAATTTTTATTGATAATATATCAAACTTTCTGTTTTTTGTTTCTTTCTTAATCAAGTATTGAATAGTTTATTTCTTATAAAGTTTTTATTATTGTTTTGACTTCTAATAATTTCTTTTATTGTTTTTAACAATACTGGATTTGCAAATTTATTTTACTATTCTAAAACTAGATCAGTTGAATTTATCTCCATTCTTTAGTTTTATAGTTCCAATTTCTATAATTTGTTCTAAGTATATTAATTTATTGTTATATAAGAATAGGATAACTTTTTTGTACTTTTCTTTTGTCAGATGTTTTTAGATTATATTGCTTTTTCTTTTTCATTTAAAGATCTCATACCATTTTTAGCTTTGAAATGTTATTTTTATATTTTTAGTTATTTTAAGTATCTATAATACAGAGTTGCCCTTAATATTTATTAAATCCAATATTTTACAACTAAGTAAGTTTTGGAATTTTTAATATCTTAGTCGTACCTATTTGAGTCTGATAATTGTTGTAAGATCTGTCAAATCCTTATAATTTAGTTTATTATAAAGACTTGCAACTTGATTTTCTTTTTGTAATATTTACATATTTTTAAGATTATAAATTTTAAGATAATGTATTATATTATTGGAAATTGTTCTTTATAATATACTATACTTTTGATCTTAAACAACTTTTGAAATCTTGCTATAGGTTGTCATATATTTTCTATAATAATATATTATATTGTATTTTGAATTCTATTCTAGATATTAAAATTCTGTTCAATATATATAAGACTGGTTTATTCATTATCTTTTTCTTTTTTAATGTTTTTGTTATTATGCCAGTTTCTTTATGGATTATTTTTTTTATTTCTATAGAATTTTTTTAATTTTCTATTCAAATACCCAGGAATTTGATGCATTTTTTTCTATCTAGTTCTTTGGTATTTTTGCTATTGATTTCAGATTTAATTTTATTAAAACATTGATTAGGATTATTGATAGTAATAAAACTAATTTACTATAATTAATCTAGAAGTTATTGGCTATATAGAATATTCTTATAGTTTTTAAAATCTGTTTTATATTTTTTTTTTTTGATTATGCTATTTAGATAGTATTATCTATAAAGACACTTGCTACATGTCTAGATTTTAGCTTATGCTCTTTCTTGTTTTTGAGATTTGAATTCTATCTGCCTGACATTTTATAGCCTCTATTTTTATTATTTTGAATTTTGCACTACAATAAATTATAGAATATTCTTAATAGAAGGGATGAGATAGTTTCACTTTAATCTATTCTATATTCAACTATTATTTATTTTATTAGATCATTTCTATATATTATTCTGAACTTTCTATTTTTGAAGAGATCAATTATAATTTTAATAAAGCTTGCAAGAATTTTAATTCTTTCCATTGTTTTTTTGTAGTATATTTAAGTTTATAGTATTATATACTTCAACAATATCTTGAAAAAGTATTCATAATTCTTTTTTGTTTTTCTTTGCCTTATTACAAATATTGTTTAGTACTTGAATCAATTTGGCAGTACTTTTTTTAAGTAATCCAGTATAGTTTGAATCTTTCAAGATTTCATGTATTTTACAGATATTATTCAATCTATTGATGAGAATCTTTTTAAGTATTTTTGAATGACTTCAAAAAAAACAATTGATTTTATGTTTAAAAGTTTACATTTCTATGGTTTTGATTTAGCAATTAAATAAATATAACTCTATTTATATTTATCTAGAGTAATTTCTATTTCCAGGAATTTGTTAAGTATTTTCTAAAGATATTCTTTATTTTAAGTACTCAACTTTTTAAGCATTTTATAATAAATTTATAATTTTTTAGAAGCTTTGTTGTTTAAAAGTGATTGAATGGTTTTATCCAATTCTTTTTGTAATATTAGTTCTACTAGCTTTATATATCAGCTTTTATTAATATCTGTTTTGAACTCATATTCTTTTTCCACTTTTCTGTTAAATAATTATAATCTGTACATTGTTTTCTAAAGACTTTTTTATGATATATTCTAAGCTTTTTTTCAATGTTTTCTTTTTTTGATATAATATATTCCTGATTGTTATATATAATCTTAATCCTATCTAATATTATTTTAATTCTAATATTGAGCTGAATATTTTTTGTTGATTGGTTTTCAAATTATCACATATTTGTTCTAATATCTTTTTTATTTTTTCTTTTATCTACTTATTTTCTTCACTCTAATAAATTTTGAGTATTTTAATTGTACTTTGTATCTCTTTTTGGAAGATCTAATTATGGTATATTATCTGTATTATATTGTAAGCATAAGTTTTGAATTTGAAGTTCAAGATAATATTTTCTATTATGTTTTTGTATAGTCATATTGAACACTTATATATTTTCTTTTTTTTCAGAATTTTTTGTTTTTTTTTTGAGCAGTGTATTTAGTTGAATAACTCTTTTGTATTTAATAAATTATGGCCTGGGCTAATGTTTTTTTTTTAATTAAGTCTTCTTTTTTTGATTTTAAATTTGAAAAAAGCTATTAAAATTATTTAATTTTTGAATATTTTTCAAATTTAATTTGCTTATTGTTTTGTTGTTAACTTATATATCTCTTTCTAATAAAGAAATCATTTTTGTTTTGAGCTTATGATCTATATATTCTTGATAGTTTTTCTATTATTTCTCTATAGATCCTTTTATATCTATAGTTTTAATAGTTTTGTTAAATTAACTGAGAATCTTACTTCTTAAAAAGAGATTGTTGTCTTATAGCATTACTATTAGTATTGTATAATTACATATTGTTATAACAAATAGGTTCTGATTTCTAAAGTAAAATATTGAAAATTGTATCATACTATAGAATATTTATAAATAGTCAATTCCACTTTGACTTATAGTATTTTGTTTTGTTAGTAATTTGTTTTTTCTTTCTTAGATTGTCTGCATATTACTGAAGTCTTTGTTATTCAAGAACTTGAAAAGTAGAATCTCTAGTTTTCATAAGGCCTTAAATATTATCTTGGATATGGATATTCTATCTTTCATAGGATTGTAAGTTATATTGAAGTTATCCATAATAATTGTATAAATACCTTTTTCCAACTTTTCTTGGATTAGCTTTTTAATTCTATTTTGATATTTCTAACTTTTTTTTTTATTATTAGATATATATACTATATGAACAAAAGTATTGTATATTTTAAATTTATTATTTATAAAAATATACATAATAACTTTATTTAAAATTTTAATATATTATTATTTATGTTTTAAAAAAATATATGTTCAATTTTTGGTTTTTTTCAATAGATAAATATTAAATTAAGTATAAATATATTCACTCTTTCAATATTTTTGATTTCAAAAATATATTACTTAACTAAAAGTCAATATGATGAAATTATAGATCTCAATAAAGATAAATAATCCTTATTAAAAATTTTAAAACGTTTTAAAATTCATGAAACAACTGTTTCTTATACAATTAAAAATTATTTTAATAGAAACAATCTTATTATTATTTTTAAAACTGGATATTCAAAACTATTGATTTTTAAAAACAAAACTATTTTAAAAAAAATTGTTAAAAAAATAACAAGAAATCCACAGAACAAATTAGAAACAAATTTATTGAAAAAATCAATATTGAAGTTTCTACCAAGACAATTAAAAGAAATTTGTATGAAATGGATATTTTTTTTTGTATATCAGCTTAAAACTATTTTTAAATAATTAACAAAAAGAAAATTGTCTAAAATAATGCATTTAAAAAAAATTTAAATAGTTCAAAAATAGAAAACTATTATATGAAGTGATAAAAGCAGATTTACAATATTTAAAAATAATAATTCTGGTCATTTTTTTTTTTTTTAATTAGTCATACTGACGAGTTTTTATTGAATATTATGAGAGGAACAGCTGTTAGATTACAAAAAACTATACTTATAACTATTTTTTTAACTATACTACCCAAACTCAATATAACCTGATTTTACCTGTTTCTGAGTGAGTACCATCTTGTCAGCTGCCCTGCTGTGCCCGGGCACCTAGCGTTCCGAGGATCCACTAGGAACTATCATTTTTATTAATTCAAGGGACATTTTTATTGTGTATACCTTTTAGATATGATTGGTTCTTTTTAACTTGAGGGTGTGTTTGAATCTTGTATAACGTACTTGCCGTGTTCAGTTTTCTTCAGAGGCTAGGTCATTTGATGCACCAATCTCCATGCGGTCTAATGCAGAGCCCCGGCGATCATTGATATGTCTTGCGACGACCTGAGTCCTCCATTGATTATTCTTAACCACTCTTTAAAGATGGCTTACAGGAGTTTTCCTTGGTCAAACGAGACCAACAGATCTTTTCCAAACACGTCTGCCCTGCGGTTCCCATCGTGAATACTTTGCTTTCTCACAATCCGAGACCAAACCGGTCCCATCCCTCTGGTAACTTTCGCGACTGGTGCAGATGACCGAAGTCTCCCAATACCTTCCATGAGTATGATAATTTGAGAAGAGGTGGATTCGTCATTAGGCTGATAGGATCTTGAGGCGATTATTATCATTCCTGGTATTCTTTCGGTAGCTTCACATATTCCAGGTGGCATGGGCATCATAACTTCATTTGTCCTAGTACTAAAACTGACTAAGACCTGTGTGACCTGTTTTTGATGCACCGTGGTCAGACGGTAATATTTGATAGGTCGGTTGTTGTGCAAGAACACATGTGGCTAATAAGCATATGTCCTGTACAATGTGACCTATTATTGTGAATACTGTTCTTGAGTGGGATTGAACCGGTAACTCACAGGTGGTGACCTGGGAGTGCACCCATTGCACTATTGACCCACAGGTCTATAATCCTGGTCATATTTGAAAAACTTCTAATATAAGATATAATATTTAAAATATAATTTTAACAGTAAAATTAGGAGATGAAGAAATAATATTATAAGGATATTTTTCAAATCAAAAATTAGATTCATTAGTAAAAGTAAGTGGTAAATTAAATAAATTAGATTAGATTAAAATACTTGAAAAATATTTATTATCTTTAATTAATAATAATTTTAATTATAAAGGATATTTGTTTTAAAATGATAATGCTCTGATTTATATTGCTAAAGATATTTAATAATAGATTTTAGAAAATAAAATTAGAATTTTATCTGATTGATTATATTAATCTTCTGATTTAAATCCAATTGAATATTTGTGATCTAAATTGAAAAGAAAAATAAGAAATAAATTAGAAAATATAAAAAATCTTAAAAAATTAGAAATTATATTACAAGAAAAATGAAGTAAATTTTCAAAAAATTAATTAATGAATTATAAAGAAAGTATATTATAAAGAATAAAAACAGTTATTAAGAATAATGAATGACCAACAGAATATTGATTCATATATAGATATTTCATTATACAAAATATAACATATTAAAATTTTAAATAGAATTATTATGTAAAATTTTGTGTAATTAATAAATAAATAATGTGTGATACTTTTGTTCAGATAGTATATATTTGATCTATATACTGTAGCTCTTATTTATTTTTGCTCAGAAATTTGCTGTTATTATATATTTTTCCCATTTTTCTATTAAAACTATTCTTTTTTCTAGATTTCTTCTTATTAAAAGACTAACTCTTGCTCTATATAATGTTTCTTTATTTATACTAGAGAAGTGTTTATAGAGTATTAATTTTTAAATGTCTATTTGTTATTAGTGACTGTAAGCTTTATTTTATTTAATTCTAATGTTTCTATCTCTTGTTTTTTTATTCCTTCTAATAAATAGACCTGTTTAATTTATTATATCTATTATTTATCTTGAATTACTTTTTTTTTTATTTTTTCCTTATTATTTATATTGTGTATTCTTTTATCTTCTATCCTTGTTTAATTCTTTTTTTTGTTTTTGAAGATTTTTTTTTGTTTTTCTATAAGTAGATTTATTTCTTTCTCTATATTTGTTGTTTCTATTTCTCTTAATGGATTCTTTTTTTAACTTATATGTAATGGAAGATAAAAATATTCATTATTTTCCTAATAAGTTGTTTCAACTAGTATATCTTTTTAAGAGCAGTTTATATATCTTCTATTTTTTGATCTATTGGATAATTGATTCTTTTCCTTCAATTTGACTATTCAATTATTAAGTTTCTTTAAGTTATTTAAGATTAGTTACAGTGATTCTTGTTACATATTATCTTAATTACATTATAGTTAAGTTTTTTTCTCCTTCCTTATACAAAAATAACTAGATAAATGAATATTCTAAAAATTTCTCCTTATTTAGCATCAGTAGTTAATTTATAGATATAGCTAGAAACTGATAAAAAGTAATTTTATTAAGAAATATAATTTGAGTTTCTTGTATTACTGAAAATCTTAGGTAAAGGTGAATGAGGTATCATAATCTTTAATAGAAGACTTTGTCATAATTAAAAACCAATGAACTTGACATAATCCCAAAGAATATAAATGAAACTTTTTTCATGTAGTTTTTGATAAGACATTTATGAACTAAGTAATAACTTCTTCTCTATATAAGTTACAAAATAATTGAAAACAAACAAAATACTATTTTTTTTAAAGTAAATCCACTCTTCGAAGTCTATTAATTCATATCTCATATCAAGCATATACAATACATTGATCAGGACTTCTATCTTAGAACAAAATATTTTTTCAGTAATTTCTTTTTGAAAGATTTTTGAAATTCTGATACCATATTGAGACATAGTTTTCTTACAATAATTTTATAGTTCTTTTTCTCTTTAAAACTTTTTTTCTTTTTTTACCTTTTCTTCTAATGCAACATACTAATAGAACTTCATGTATACTATGTTAGATTGAATTAAAAATAATATGTCACAATGAATAGTTTATCAATTAGTTTTATTGTTTCATTAAGCATAGAAATAGTATACAAAATTGCTTTGTAAACAAAAGTACATATAATATATATAATTAATAAAATGGATACAATTGTATATTTACAGTATAAAAAATAAAAATAAGATTGAAAATAGTTAGATAAATATTTAAAAATTTATGAATAAGTTTACTTAAAAATATGACATATTTTATTAAATTATTATTTTTTTATAATATAAAAAAATTGAAAGAGTAACAAAGATTTTTAAATTAAGATATATAAATTAACTTAATATATATAGTACTTTATTATAGACAATATAAAAAATTGATAGTCAAAATATAGTCTATTATTGATAAAATTCTATATATTAGTTTACAGTTTTTTATTGAAGACAAATAGTATTGATTTGATACCTGCAAACAATAGTCAACAACAAGTTTACTTATATTAGTTCAAGATTTTTCATTGAAAATACAAAGTATAATTGCTATACTATTTCTATTTTTAAATTAATATAAATACAGGTTACTAGACCAGAGTTTTTTTTTAGAGACAATATTAATACTGTATTGATACTTGTAAGTAATATTTTATATTGGTATAGACTTTCTTTTATTAGTTTAGAATTATCTATTAGAGATATATAGTATACTTAATTGATATAGTATATAAAGAACATAATGATTTAAAAATTTTTTTTATTTATCTTTTAAAAAAAAAAATTAATAAATTTTTTTAGCTTTTTGACTTTCGTTAACTTATTTTATGCTATTTATATTTTGTTAATATTATTTTTTTTTTTAAATCTTTTTTAATTAGAAGGTTTACTTTTGCTTTAATTAATATATATTTGTTAATACTATAAAAGTGTTTATAGACTTTTTGATTAATACATTAAAAACCTATATTCTCATTATATCTATTTCCTGTTTTTGTATTTTTTTAATAAAACTTTGTTAATTTGTTTTGTTTTGTTTTTTTTGTTTTTTTTTTTTTTACCCTCTGTCAGGCTAATTATATGTACTTTATTAAACATTAGTATACTATACATGTAAAATGAATTGTTAAAACTAAATCTCTAATTAACTCACTTATCTTGGTTATTACTACTCTAAGTGCAACTTCGGGAGTGATTTATCGCTCCATTAGTAGCTCTGGTGAAAACCCTTCCAACTACTAATTTCATTGCCTGCAGATTACTATTGCAGATCCTCCTTATGAGTTCTGACAGAAGTTAAAATCTTAAACATCTTATTCCGTACTTTACTCCTTCTAGAAAGATTTGTTTCAGACCTTCATCTTCAAGTTTTTCTTCTTCCGGTAT
>CAJVPT010004314.1:0-13679 GCA_910592055.1 Acaulospora colombiana | reverse complement strand
ATTTTTAATTGTAGAATTAAAGATTTAAAAATCATCAAAGTTAAAATTTATAATAAAAACATAGCAAGTGAACTCAAACTTTTGGAAGCAACTGCATGTTTTAATTTATATTTAATTAATATTTAAAAAATAAAGAACAAATAGAATATTTTTATTTTTGTATATAATTTACAAAAAAAAAATACGATGTTACTTTATAACTTATAATTTTAGTTTATTTAATTTTATTAGCAATTTCAATATAGTAAACATCATAATATTTCGGTTAAGATTTTTTGTAAAATGCTAATATGTTAAGATGAATGCAGTATATAGTTATATGGATAAGGTTTTTAAGTTGATTAATAAACTGTTATGGCATATTAAAATAATACCAATAATGAACATTTAATTACATGCAGTATATTTAAAAAAAAAAAAATTATAACACATTAGATTATTTTAGTAAGCATACCTTCTTTTTATATTGCCACAAAAAGAATTTATTGTACAATTCATAAATTCAAACAGAAAAAGAACGCGATCAATTGGTATCTAACGTTTTCGGTTGATAATTTTCATTCTTTAAGTTCACTTTACATTTGATCAATACGTTTATAAAAATAACGCACTATACATCCGATTACAAAAAGAAGGATGGTATAATAAAATATGACCCTCCGAAAAGCATCAAATATAGCCCCGGGAAGTTTGAGAAGTTTTTTAATATAAGCACGCCATTTGTTCATCCACTCAAAACGCTTCGCTTCTTCATAAAGGTCGCCGTCTTCGCCAAACTCTAATGACGTACCAATCTCCATTGCTTCTTTGTCATTTAAAATATCGCCATCATGACTCAAACTAATTCTCTTCTCGTCATTCCCGAACCCTTTTTTATTGTTGGCCAGGAGGAGAAGTGGAGTACGAGATATTACTCTGAGCGCCTGTTGCATCAGAATGACTTCGATTCCGAAGAAAATTCATGGTGGTCTTATAAATTGATCTTCCTGTCCAATAGGTGAAGCGAACAGTGGTTGTTAAACAGGTTATCAACGCCGCACCCAGCAAAGATAAAAATATAGTTGGGGCAAGCACCAGGAGACCAACACTTATTGTAAGGCCGTTTACCGCAGCGTAAGCGACGGTACCTTGATATTTGAAACAGGTCACGTGGTTAAATACGCGTAGAACCACCTCACAACGGTAACGAGTACAGCTTTGGTTAATACTTGCAAACAATAAATGTGACAACGAGAGATCCTATCGCCCATAGTAGGAAGAGCGCGAAAGGAATCATGGACAGCGACGCAAAAGCTATTGAAAAATCCTTGAGAAAAGTGTATCGGGTGGCCACCTCGTAAGCAGAATTCCAAGCATATTGCACAAAATAAGGCATTCGGTTATAAACAGCGTTGTTAACATTTTTCAGGATTTGGTATAAGGAGGAGGATTTGACGGAAGTGTCGTCGTTTCTGAGCATCAACCTTGCTGTTTCAGACATTTCAAGAATTTGCGAAAGAATAAAATTGCGTGAACAAACGACTGAATTATGTTTTATATTAAATTTTCATGGAAAAAAAAAAAAGGAATGACTGATATGATTTCATCGGTTGGCAGATGAAACCAGAGTAATTATGATATATTAATGTTAGCCAACATCCACTTCAACATCGTAACAAGAAATTCTAATAAACATTTACAAATTATTGCGGATATTTCAGAAATATGTATCACGGATATGTTTTTGTTGGTATTCTCCCTTCTATTTAAGGATAAATGTATGCCGATTTCTATTTCCCATTATTCACCCGCAGAATAATCAACCTCACCACTCTGCAAAACATCGGAAGTTATTGATTCATGGAAGGAGCAGACGATGACAAAGAGGTGAACTTGATTGATTTTTCCGGTAATGCGAGAATTTCCTTCTTTTTTTTTTTTTTTTAAAAAAAAAAAAAGTGCAAATGAATTAGTTTAGAAGTGGGTTTAATTTAATTCTTTTCGAATTCGAAGAATCGTTGCCGACACCTTCCTTTTCACGAAAACCTCGAGAGTCCAATTCTCCACTGACCTCTGCAACCTCCTATAATTTCAAAGGGAGAATTCAAAATGAAGCCAAAAGGAAAATGCTTATCAAGATTGATATCAATAAGATTATAGTTGATACAAAGGAAAAGAAAGAGTACACGCTCTCTTGTTATTCACGTAAAGATGCGATCGCATTATTAGTCAAATATCAAAGGAGCGAAATATCATTGTGCATTTTTGGCTTCAAAAATGAGATGGTCATTCCATTTGATCAAATAAGAGGAATTAAAGTGAGCGAGTCGAATGTTTTGGAAATTAATCTGGCTCATGGTTTTCAAAGGAAGGTAGACATCATCCCATCCTTTTAATAACTTCTTTCCTTTTTTTTTACTTTCCACCTTTTCTTTACTTTTACTTTTTCTTTCTTTTCATTCTCTTTTTAGTATTATGTTCATTTAGATGGATTTCCATATAATGCGGCCTCAAAGAAAACGCATAACGACCCTACGAAGGGAATATTCACTCGTGCCACCGGATTTAAAATGCATCCCAAAGAAGGTGTACACGAGAATACAATTGCAGTGGTCGAGGCTGGACTAAACAGCTTGTGTTTCACAAACATGGGAAGGGAGGATAGTAAATTTTTGGTGAATTACTTTCCCACGTCAGGAATACGTAATAGCGAACGATTGATCGTCGAAACATAACTAATCGTTTTCGATGTTCAAATAAACACAGTTCGACGAGCAAGAAATTCCAGAAGTAGCACTTGCAGAAGGAGAGGTAATTTATACTATCTTTGTTACCCACACCGTGTGTCGCGCGGCGTTCAAATTTTATTATGAAAACATAACATAGATTGGATTCATATGCACATTTCGCGGGACGACATTACCGTTACCATTTCCTCATGATGGAACATTCAACGAATTCCTAGATTTGATGAGAAATAAGTTTGATCATTCCCCTGAATGGGTGGAATACTTTGACCCGATGATCGAAAAGAGGATCACGGTAGTTGATGATCAAGATTGGAGGCTCGCCAAATCTATTAATATCAGGATGAAAAGACCTAAAAGTGCTTTTATCAAGATATATGTGTCATGATATATCGCATTTGAGTTTATCTGTAAAAACAAAGTTTCATTAAATCATTTAAGACACAATATGTCGCGAGTTCTTAATCACCGCACTGTACATGATCCGTTCAATCACCAGGTGACAAAAAAGAACGCAACGCGAATATTGCCCATCCATCATTCGTAAAGAAAGTAGGTCAACCAAAGGAGTAAAGGAATATAACTAATCTTACTTTTTTTTCTTAAAAGTAACTTTTTGAGAAAATTTCAAAGACCTCACTCATTAGGCATGCGAAATTTCGGTTGCTCATGATGATTCAAGTGCAACAGAGCTATTAAAATATTTTCAAATGTGGCTTGCAACTTTATGTCAAGACATGTTCCTTTGAGGCGAGAAAGATGACAATGTTCCTTCTTATGTAGATTCGTTTGTTAAAAGTAACCGATAAGATTATTGAACTCGATCGTTAAAAACACGATTCTCATTTGTTTTCTACGTACAGTATGAACGCCTATCCTGTGATTATCCGAGGCGGAAACTTTATGAATTTAGCTCGATCTCGACTTCTTACCTTTTTTTATTTATTCGCGAGTGAAAGCATTTCGTGGGAATAAAGGAGAAGAAAAGAGAGAGAAAGGAAGAGACACCGCACAGAGCAATGAATATATTGCATCAATCAAATTTCCATAGAAGATATGGATCGAGAATTTCGGAAAATATGTTCCGCGACATACCAGCCGAAAGGAACAAATGGATGATAAAACGACACAGAATAGATTAATGCTTCCTTTATTAGTTTGGGGAATGAGAAATGGATGAAAACAACGTTTTTACCTATTCTTACACCAACTCAGATGATGGTCGGAAAGTGAGGGGCGCGCGAGTTCACATCGGACATGCTGTCGAACCTGTTTCGAGTTTTCATGTGACCTCCACAAAGGCTTAGTGACACTACAGATCAATGATATATAAAAGGCAAAACGTATTTTCTTGTTGCTCAACTCACTCCCGAACCTCGGGCTTTCCTCACTTCAATATGGATTTTCCCACTGTATTTATGCAGGTTGAAGAAGCTTGTGCTGACATGCAGGTGATTTTTGTGATCCAATAGTTAGTTGGCATCATGCGGGAAGATAGGATTTCTTTAAAATCCAATAACTAAGCTATAGAACGCATGCTGCGGTGTGAGAATTCGCGTATAGATGGTGTAAACTCACTGGTATATTTACCGTGACCATTTGAGAAACAATTTGGGTGTATTTTCGTGGAGTGATTCTTGGAATTGACCATTTTTGACGTTGTTTGATACCTTATTAAATAAAGGTTCCGGCCACTCGCCTTGCTGGGGAACAAGTCATGTTGAGCTTTAAGCAAATGTCTGGAAACCTAGAAGCGTGTCAATATGTATTAGGTGAGAATCCCCCGAATGAACTGTTTGAACACATGATTAAGGATGAATCAGATCGTGGATTAACATTTCCTTTAACTGTCTCTCTTTTCAAAAAACCAAAAAACGGGAAAATTTTTCTTTTTTTTTTTCCTTCCCTTTCAGAACACACGAAATCACATTACGTACAATTTCACATGGCATTGGCAGTGAGGGAATCGGTGGTTCGTGACTACGCATTGTATTCGAATGACTATTTATTAAATTTGAGGAATTGGTTGCTCAATTATTGCTTACAACATACCGAGTGCGTATCTCACCTTTTACGTATTTACCTTGGACGTTCTCTTAAAAAAAAAAAAAAAAACTCACTCATTTACTCGAAATGACTTCGTAGGATGGTGTCGTATGTTCAGAATCAGTTACTTCATACGGTTTCGGTAATGATTAAACGCGGTCTCGAAGATTATCATGATGGTGAGAAACATTCAATTTTGACAAATATCCAGACCCTCGTATCGGCAGGCGGATACAGCGTGAGTGCAAGATTTCATTATCAACCATCACAAATCTGATCACGTCGATTTCAAGTTCATCGAGGAAACTTATGTTTGCTCCCTTAGCAACTAGTTGGTATGGGATTGGCTAATGCGCTGGTTGATGAATTTTCTTCATCCAAGGCGAGCAATGTCGGGCTTCCCTGGGATTTTCATAAGAAGTGCAAAGATTTCTTTGAAGTAAGATTCGTTAAATGTTATCGGTCGTCATTTATGATGGTGACTCTTTTGAGATGCATGTACTACAAGAGGACGAGAGCTAAACACAGACATTTCAATTGCAAAAAAAAAGGAGACATATTTGCTCCCAATATTTGATCAAGTTCTCCGGGTTTTACATCAACAATTGCAAATATACACTGCAAACGGCACGCAATATTCACAACCTTACCATAACGGTCATATTTCCCATCATGATTTAAGTCGCGACGCACTCCTGGCGATCTCGATCAATCTTGCGGAAAAGATTTTATGCTGGGATTTTGTTAGCAAGAATGATTCTTTGTTAGCCGGCACATTTTCTGATGATAAGGATGATATTATAGAGGATGAATTGTTTATAACAGCAAAGACGCGCGAATTTCCCGCTAGCTGGAGAGGACACATGATGCACGGTGAAGTTCTGAGATTGTTTTTTAGGGTAATACTAATTATCTTTCAGTCAACAATTAATCTCTCGTTCACATTTGTCAATGAGTGATCAATTTATTTATTTATTTATTAATCAGCTGTATAAAGCCATTCAGAAGACAGAAATATTGGCTAATCGTTGCAGGCAGTGTTTGATCCAGATTTCTGGTTTGCATGGGGCCATTTTTGAGTCTGAACAACAAATAATTGATTACGCGGTTATAATGAAACAGGAAATACTCGATCTAATTAACAAGTAAGGTTGCATCTATGTGACGTTGAATTTCTTTGAGATAAACTTTAACCCTTTCAACAGTCTCTCGAGCAATATAACAGAAAGGCTTGCGTCACCTGAATATGGGCCAAGTCTTCTCGGTATTTCGCAAATGACGCGAAGACTTTTATGCACCATTCCTTTGCCAACGTTGTGTAGCGTGCCAGAGTTTCAAAATTTTCTTCATGAAATTGCACAATTAACCGCAACCTGCTTGAGGGAAAGTGCAACTGTTAAAGATGGTTATGGATATCTGGTCGAGGACAGCACTTGGAGTTTAGAAGCTTTTGATGAATTTTTGGCGGTCTGGGTTAAATTAGGTGTGATAGATGCTTCGACTATTTCATAAACGTATTCGTGACATAAAAAATTTATTCGATTGCTTTCACAATTAGCTCAGGAAGCACAATCTTATCAGAACCAATACGAAAATCAGACAATGTCATCGTTCAATCCTGCAGTATTTATGGCTTTTCTGGGAGAAGCAAGTTATCACATCACTGCAACTTACATTGATACTCGCATGGAGATGGCAGGATGCTCTAATGACGAAGACGAGGAGATCAACAATTTCAAAGATTGGGTAGGCAATTGTGCAAAGAAAAGCTTCGATGTTCCCTCACCATATATATATCCATCTAACCATAGATCATATTTAACTAGATCACATACGAGGACCAGTTGATTAGTATCGCGATACTGGCGCGAATTGTTGGTCAGAGGGTTTTGGATAAACTCCAGGTTCTATTGCACGAGCGTGCTGCACAATTGAGAGCATTTTTCATGGCGGTCGCGGACAACAAGAGCTCCGTCTTTGCTGGTATTTTTTTTTTAGGTTACAGCTATAGGTATCTTTATTCGCTGATATTTATACAAACATATATATATACAAATTATTTAATTACATTTTTTGAAGCCGATTGTACAATTATGTATCTTCAAGAATCAATTCATTGGCTGATTCTGATATCTGCTTTTGTGCTGGCCGATGCCGGTGAAGGCGAACAGCCCCTTGTTCCAAATGACTTGATGCAACTATCAATGTCTCAGGTTAGGGTCATGTCTTTTGGTTACATTTTCCCCCGATCCTTCTGTTCTCTGCATTCAACTTTTCTTATTTGGTTCTAGAGTAATCTCGGGAAAAATCATGATCAAATCGTGTTACTTGTAAACACAATTTCCGGAATCCTAGACCTCGTGTCTTTAGATACCTCCGCTATTGAGGTTTTTGTTTTGCTTTTTTTTTTTTTTTTTTTTTTTTTTTGATGATGCATCAACAGGATTCCGAAAAATACATGCCCTCACACTTTTTCGCTGGTATCACTTCCATAGACATCTCATTGCAGTCCTCGTGTGGCGGAAACACTGTTTTGGTTCTTCGAACGGTGGGGAAAGACTTATCTCCTAATCGACGAGTCAGATTATTTATTCGTAAGGTAGCTCTCGACTTCTGAAACGCACTGATGGTGAAGTGGATCTCGTGCATATAATAATATTTTGCTGATTGAAAAAGCGATAATATAGTTCGTGCATTTGGGAAGCCCGAATCTCAAGGAGAAGGACTCCGCATACTGGAGTACCTTATTGGCAAAATTAAGATCAATTTTATCCTTTGGAATAGCGATCCTGGTCCTTTATCGCAGGTTCATATATTATTTTCATCTATCTCGCCAATGCCTCACATTCTCACGTTTATCCTTCTTGCACGAAAATAGATTGAAAGGTTGCTAAACTCCTTTGGCAAGAAGACAGCATTAAGAAATGGCTTGCTACAATCCAGTAAATATGACATATAGTAAATCCAAGACATTATATGTTATGCGTGTATCCATTCGCTCTGATCTTTGGCTTTTGCAGGCAACTTTCCAGACTTACTCACTTTTTTCACCGGAAATCTCGATCATTTCCCGCAGATGATTCACAAGTATGCCTTTCTCAACCATTTTTCGATCCTTTTTTTTTTTTTTTTCGAGAATATTTACTCATTTTCTTGTGGAATCGTTTTTTTGAAAAAAGCTCTTTAATTCAGACGATGGCCATAATAACTTCCGGTGCTTCCGACGAAGAATTGAAGCACCATTATTTTCAGATGATTACGAGTGCCATCGAGGTTGATTACTTAAATTTCATATTAAAAAGTCAATTTTGCATGGCGTACTCATTTCTACCGGTTCCAATAGAAACGTTTCTTGACCGTGTTACAACGACCAGATTTCGATAGCGTTTATCAGCAAGCCGATGTCATGGCGGAAGTTCAAAATGCCCTGGAGGTGGTGTCGGCAATATTCTTATGGTAGAAGTCGTAGTTTTCACTGCGGATTGCTAATATTTGTGTGTGTCATTAGATGTTTGATGGTCTCGCGTTAGCATCGGATATTTCCAACACCGAGCTCATATACTCATTTTGTTCAAAGTACTTCGATTTCATGGTGAAACTATTGCATTATTACCAAAATTGTCCCGAGGTTGGATTTCTCGTGTTACAATTCTTCAATTCGTTTGTGACATATCAAGATTTTGGATCATTGTCCGCGGAGCACTCGAAGTACATATATCAGACCATGGTGAACTTATTTAAAACCTATGCCTTGGCAAATTTGGGTGTGCATTTTTTTTTCCCTCACGCACCGTACTTTACGTGCAGTGATTTAATGGGTGACTGATCATTTAAACCTTTTAGGAAAGAAACGAATTGAATCTACAGAGGAGGCCGAGGAGGAACCATACGCTGATATTTCGATAATGCTGGATATGCTTTCTGGAATTATGGCGTCGGAATTTCGCGAATACCGTAGGTTTCTTACGCGATTCTCGTTCCATGTCATTGTGCCGTTAACCTGATCAATCATCTATCGTTAAAGTATACGACGACGCACAAAAGAATCAAGCAACAACCGAATTTGACGTCCCAAGTGTCGTTCTCTACGGTGTCGATTTCATAATACCCACAATTAACACAAGCATGTTGAAGGTAAGTAAGATTCAATTTGCCCTTTGCTTCCGGGCATTCAACTGTATTATGTCGGCACTGACCAAGGTTGGAATTGAAATTTGAATTACATACAGATTCCCAAAATATGCAAAGAATATATGCGGTTGGTTTCATATTTGGTAGAGTTTTATCCTGATAAGCTGGGAAGCCTTTCTGCGGATTCTCAAAGAAATTTATATGCTTCACTGGAGTACGGAATTGAGAAATATCCTTAAATTTAATCAAATCAATAAATCACTCGTCCCATTGCAATCATCTTCAACCGATCGATCGATCTCCTTAACTGATACCCACTCCTATATACGAAGTGTCTCGCTTAGCATATCAGGCCATCACACCTTTAGCATTGTTTGCGCATAACGAAGAGCGTAAGAAGGGAAGGGCTGTTGTGCAGTATTTATATGCACCACTCGATAGATTGTTGCACATCGTACTTGAATGCTTTTTATTCAAGGATTTCGAAGCCGATCTATTGGAGCCAGCATCGGAAACATTGGTGGCGTTAATATGCGCTCGAAGGGTAATCATCACGACCTTCTATTTTGAATCTTGACATGAATCTCCCAGTAGACTTCTTATCATTCAAATTATTCAGGAATCGTACAACACATTGGTGCAAACTCTAATATCGCAACAAACCACACCCGGAATTCAGAGTCGACTCCACGATGCCTTTTCTGTATTATCGGCGGCGATCCCACAAACACTTCCCGAGGTGATAATTCAGCGAAGGGACGTTTCTGGATTTCGAGAAGTTCTGTTTAGGTTCTTGATGAATGTCCGAGGGTTTTTACGGGTAAAATAATTATTGGTAAATGTGACGACACAAATATATTAGTTTGTCGCAATTTTTTAAATTTATGTGTTAGCCTACTTTATAATGCTAATTGTTATAGATAAATTATTGTCAACTTCGTAATATTGAATTATTCATCACAATGAAAAAATTTTCTTCGTTGCTCAAGATGCACAAAATTTGCAGAACGACTACTACCTTAATGCAACGCGCGCCAATTTATCAGAAGTGAAAATAGCGTCGCGTCTGATATATCAGCTTTGATCCAGGACATAATACGTGCAAAAATTTCAAACTTCTTTGTAATGTTGATTGATTATTTAAGCTTCAATAATAATAAAGTTTTATTCACCTTTGCGCTTTAATTAAATATGTGATATAAAGGATGTATATATTCTTTATATTATAATCAACGAATTATCGAGTTAGAAAGAATTGTTAACCAAATGAGTGACAGTTTTTTTTTTTTTTTAAAAAAAAAAAAAAGATAGAAATGACAGGAATGTTAAGTAAGCAAGCAATTGGTCGATTCTAATCTATCCTGTTAGTTAAAAAAAAAAAATGATAAAACAGCGTCCAGAAGAAAGATAGTTACATACATACATACATACATACATACATACATACATACATACAATAGCAATAAATTTCGATTTACAAAAATATACATATAGGTGTATGCGCGATGGATCAATTGAAATATTTATAAGTAAAACCGCGAATTCAACAAAACCCATTATTTGTCTCCCTTCGTCTTTTCTCCTTTATTCATCAAAGTCGTCATAATTATTCAACACCATTTCCAAATCTCCCCACGCTTCATCATACTTGTCATTATCCCGGAGTATGGAACTCCTCTCACACAATGCTAGTGAAATGTATGGATCTATGCTCAACGCTTTGTTCAAATCGTCTAATGCATCATCCGTCTTTCCCAACTTCCTCATTATTGCTCCTCGATAGCATAATGCCATTGCGCGAACTTTTGCTTCCTCCGACGTGCCCAAAGAGGATGAGCCATCAACTATCTGATTATTTTCATTTATGATTTCGAATCGAGCGACATTCTTATTATTTCCATCTTCAAGATCGAATTGGGTCTCTGGTGGCGGTATGCAAATTGCTGCATTCAAATCATACAATGCATCTTCAAATTTCCCTTGTTCCCGTAGTATCCCACCTCTCACCACGAGCAACCACCGCTTGTCTCCGGGCTTATTGTCAATTCCATCTTTCAGATCATTCAATGCCTTCTCATGATTTCCTAATCGTTGATCCACCTCAGCTCTTAATCCGATGACCTCAACGTCATTTCCGTCCACCTCCAACAGTTTATTAAAATCTTTGAGCGCCTCTTCATACCTACACATTTTCACCAGCATTCTTCCACGGAATTTCAGTGCCTGAGCATCTTGCGGTACCAACTTGATTATATTGCTCAAATCGTTAATGCAATCCTGGAATTTTTTCAATCTTTCGTTCAACTCGGCCCTCTTTGCCAACATCGGGGTGTTGTTCGGTTCGGCTGCCAGTATGCGGTCTACATCGACTCGCGATCTTTCAAATTCCTTCATTCTTTCAAGGATCAATGACCTCAGTTTAAGCGATTTCAAGTCTTCTTCGTATTCTAGAGATTTATTCAGATCATGAAGAGCAAGTTCTAATTCGGATAGAAGATAATAGGTCTCTCCACGATTGTAGTAGATTTTTGGATTCGACGGTTTCTTCTTGAGAACTTCGTTGAAGTCAACAATGGCTTCCCGATATCTTCCGAGCTTTGAATAGGATATACCGCGATATTTCAATGCCGACACGTGGGATTCATTTTCCATAGACATGGATCGGTCAAGATCTGCAACGGCTTTGTCGAATTCATTCAGTAAAGTGTACACCTTACCACGGTTTCTATATAGTCTAGAATTGTGAGGCGCTACCTTTATGGCTTCACATAGATCGGCTAGAGATAGGTTATAGTTTCCCTGGATTCGATTTACCTTTGAACGAATTAATAAGGCCATGAAATTTTGAGGTTGATATTTGATGGCAAGATTGAGGTCTCTTAGAGCTTCATCATATCGTTCCATCAAGAGGAATACGCCTCCTCTCTCGGTGAGGGCGTTGCTGTTTTGAGGATTTACCTTCAGTGCTTTGTTTAATCCATTTAATGCTTTGTCGAATCTTGGGAGGGAAAAACGACGGGTTATCATTCGTAATTAGCATCAGGGTGTACGAAAGCATGATATCGAGCGATGCACAAACTTACTGTTTACTTCGGGAAAAGATCTTGTTCCTCAATTCTTCAGCAATCGAATCATGTGGATCAAGCTCCAGTGCACGGTTTGCATCTTTCATAGATAATTCCATCTGTTTCAGTGTAAAATATACTTGTGATCGATGTCTGTAGGTGGTCGACTTTGATTCTATGGCCAGTGCGTTGGTGAGATCCATCAGCGCTTCTTTGAATCTATACAATTCTTTATAAGCCAGTCCGCGATTCCTCAATATTTTCACATTGGAATTTACATTATTGACCTTTGGTGATCTCTCAATCCTCTCAAAGTCAGCCAACGCTTCTGCATATTTTTCCTTTAATATATTACGAACGTGAAAGTTATAACAGAGCGTTACAACATTTAAATGCGGCGCTGGTACTAGATCCCACAGACACTTGGGTTTTGTACAAACGAAGTCGGATTAGTTTTAATCGAAAAGATTATAATCGTGCATTAACGGACCTAAATACTTTGATAAATATTGAGATGGTTTCAATTAAGCTCAGCGTAGAGTTGAGATACGATGCATTTGAATTGCGCGGAACGGTGCATAAAAAATTAAAACAGTACGATGAAATGAGTTTGTTTATTATCTGATATTCACCAACAGATTGATTAATGTGGTGATGATTTTGCCGCAAGTCCACTGTTGCTATTATCGGAAGGTGTGGGTGACAGAAAGTGTTTATAAAAGAAGAAGAATCAAATTTGAGGGAGAGAATGCTAACTAGTATGAAGGAGATTTCTTAATATTCTATTTGTATTCTACCAACTTCTCTTTGACAAATAATCATTTCCTCTCTATATATGTGAGAATAATAAATGAATGGATGAATAAAATAGGTGACCCTAAAATAGAGTTGTATTCTTGTTTAATACATAAAAAAAGGAAATCTCTCTTATGCAGTAGTCTTGTGGCGTACGTAATCAAAAAGGAAATGGGAAGGAATAAAGAGGGAAATCATCAAGTGAAGAGAAGGAATAAATGATTTGACGTTATTTATGTAGATGAATAAGGATTGTGACAATAAAATTGAAATAAAATACTCCAGTGTGTATTAGATTCATACGTACATAAGAATTTTCTCGGTGTTTCACTTTCTATGGAACAGTGGTGTGCAATCGAACGTTACTCTACCTCGTTTTCCTGAATGCATGAAAAATATTATTCGCAGAATTACACAGATAATAATAATACGGCCCAAATCCTAATCTCAAACTCCGAAGTATTATAATGATCTCGACCGTTAAGAGTAAGGCATGTACGCCACATCCTTTTCAGGAATTTTCCTGGATCAAGGTAACATTATTTACTACAAATTAAAAGATATACAGGGTTCTCCGTCTCTCATTGGTAATTTACACCGGCGGATTACGTAATAATATATCCGGACATCAAGACATTTTTCTATACATACTCCGTGCAATTCACGGTATGGTGCATCAGTAGATGCCGATTAGTAAAATTAACGGACTGCGAGTATGTTTTGTTGTTTGATGTTTGGAATCACCTGGTCACCATGTTTTCAGATGCTATGATCTAAATCCGTTCGAATATCACGTATTGATTTAGATATAAAAAATATTTAATTTCAAATCAATACAATCAATCAATACGCATATAAAATTAATTTTTTTTAAATTTGCAAGTAAAATTATTATTATTATTATTATTATTATTAT
>CAJVPT010004313.1:0-13679 GCA_910592055.1 Acaulospora colombiana | reverse complement strand
AATTTTTGACGAATTTTTAATGAATAGTTTTGATTGTCAATTTTTGTAGTTGCCGATTTATTTATGTCATTTTTTTTTGCTGAATATTACACGAGTGGTAGTATTTTTTGCCAAATGTTACATGAGTGGCAGTATGCTGAATAATTTTTTTTCGACTAGTGTTATGTGTTATTCCCCAATATGGTTTATGTACTGTAAGTTTTTCATTACCAGGGGTTTGCCTTGATTGTATATTTGATGGGTATTTATCTTATTCTCTATCCTATCTTATATACTAGCTATAATTACGAATTCTCTATAATTTCTTTGTAATATTTTGGGATGTTTCTTTTCTTAGTTTTGTTTATGGCCTCAAGTTCTTTTAAATGTAGCAGACATATTTTTGTTGAGTTGATAATTTGTTCTATAAACATTAAGTTGTGTCTTCTCAGTATTTATCTATTAGTAATATACTGATTTCAGTATTGCTTCTTTGATTAAATCATCTATCTTCTTTATCCTCTAGGAATTGTGATTCTTGGGCTGAAGTGAAATTGGAACCCATATTTTCTTAGTATTCAGAGGATATTATGGTTCAGGTTTTATCATGTCTTGAAAAGTAGCTATATAAGATATGTTGTTACTATGTTTATTGACCAAAAAAGATTTTATAGGTTTTGTAATTCTATCCTAAAGATCTATCCCAGTATCCCCTTATTTTCTATTCTTTGTAATCAGATCCTTGTATAAAGTTGTAGTTGTCTATCCTATAGGTAGTTCAAATTGTGTTCAATGTGATTATATAGGAAGATATTGAACTATATTATAATATAATTTATATTGTTATTATTATTATTATTTTTAACCAGTAACTATGTACATGACTTGATCTTTATTGAAAAGTTATATAACTATTTACAATATTATAGCTTTTTTACATAATGACTAATTTGTTATTGTACCAAAATATTCTAAGTCAAATCTAGGAAACAATATTTCACTTTTTTAGAGAATTGATATATAACCTTTATTTACTAGATTCATAATCAACAGTTTAATACTGTAAATTGCCCATAAACCATGAATTTTTAAGGTGAAAGGGAAACAATTCACGGTCCCATCAAAAAAGTTTAAAAAGAAAGCAATCCTCTTCTTAAAAGGGATCTGACTGATTGGGATAGTCTTCTTACTTTCTTAAGCCTTGAAAAAAATCTTCTTTGTCACTACTTGTGACATCAGACAAGTCAATCTAACTGGTCTTTTATTTAAGTAAGCATTAAATTAAAATATCTCAAGAAAAGTATTTAGACCTTAGCTTTTGTCTATTAAAGCTTTGTTATTACTTGAGGAGCTTAGAAAAGAGATAGAAACTTGCAATTCACATTACTCATCTCTTAGTCTTTTGGTATCATAGATGTCTTTCTTAAAGGACTTGAGTTTTTGGAAGGTAAACATTTCTGAAATATTCTTTTTAATTACCAATAATATTATCAGAATATGTAAGTGTAATCAATAAAAGCTTGTTTACATTCTAAAAATTAACATGTTTCATATCAATCAATCATCTTTAATGAGAATTAGTATGTTATCAAAAATTCAAGATCAAACTGAGGTAAGCAAAATTCTCTAGAAAACTATGAAAATAGAACTTTAAAAGAGAATAAACAGTTATAAAGTAAGAAAATAAGTTTTTTTATTGTAGAAAACCTTTATACACCTCTCGCTTCAAAGGTTAGAAAGACTTTTAGGTACTTTACAATCAGTTCTTCTTTCTTTAGAAACTTTCTTGCCATTGCTATCAAAGATATTACTTGACTTTTCTTGATCATTAAGAGTTAGTTTTTGAGTGAAAAGATTTGTAAACAAAAGAGAAAATATAGAAGTGATTTTTGGAGTCATACTTTAAGTTGTTTTAATAAAAATATTAAGACTTTATTAGCAAAAAAATATAAACTTCTTGCAAACATCTTTTATGTATAGTCAAAGAATTCTACACTTTTTATTTATTATGAAATAATATTTATATATATACTTATTACATTGTAAATATATTATATATTATGTACAAACTAGTCTAGACCTGATCAAATTTATTTAAGAAAAAATATATAACATTATCTTAATTTTTACTAAAACAATTTTATAAAGTAATCAAATTATCAAATCATTGTATATTGTTAGGATTTGGTTCTTCAGTATAGTTTAATAAATTTCTTCTTTTACCAAGGTTTTCTAATAAATACCAATTATCAAACTGATTATACTTTTAAGTATCCTACTAATATAATGTTTACTCTGTTCCAAAACTTAGCCTTCTTGACTTGATAGCTTTTTTCAGTCAGTAAGATTGACAGAGTGTTTCTTGTCAATCTGGTTTCTATTCCAGTTGATCATGAGATCAGTTATATTCTTCTCTATTTTATCAGAATAATAATAAGATACTGATTATCTATAATACCTACAGACTAGTCTTATCTAGTAAAGATCAACTATAAGTAATATTGTGTTATGGTAAATATCCATTTTAGATATCAGTAAGATAGCCAAGACTATGCCCAATAATAAATATTGATTTGGTATCCAATGGATTTTTTTATTATATATGGTATTTATTCACATAGTCTTTATATAGTATTGAACTCAAGATCTTGTAATTGAGATCTGGGAGCACTATTACTATGCTATTGATACACAGATTATATATATAATTTATATTATTTTTTTTTTAGTACCCATAGCTAATAATAGGTTCTTAAAGTATTTAGCATATAAAATTTTGCAAATCACTTATATCTCTTTTTGAGGACAAAATTAATAGCTCTTCACTTTAATAGGGACAAAAGTCAAAAAATACTATAAATCAATAATTTGAATAATAGAAAATAATTGTGGATAGTTTTTTTATAGTTATTAATTTAAAAATTTTAATGTTTCCTAGTAAGGAACATTTGATTTTTGTCCTTATTTCCCCTTTAGGGACCCATCTTTATCCATAGCCAGGTTAAATTGTTTATTAATTAATCAAAAATATAAGTACATTTTCATTTGAGCAGTATAATATATACTATAGCTAAACTATTATTTTAATTCAATTAATTTGTTGTAAGAATAAAAACCTCTAAGTTCAATCTTGGAAACAATATTTTACTCTGCAATGTTTTTGGATAAAAATCCTCCTAGTTCACTGCATCATTGTCAGCAAGTTATTACCACTATATATCTGACCAAGCTACTAAAATACAGAAAACTACAAAAAAATGAATTGAAAAAAGAAAAAGGAGAATATTTAAAAATATCTAAGTAGAAAACAAGAAAATGAAATAGTAATAATTAAAAAAATTTTTTTCAGTTTCTTTCAAAGACTTGCTTCTCAAAATCTCTTTTCAATAAAAAATACCTGATTGGAATATTCTTTCTTTTTCTGACTATCTGAGAAACTTATCTATTCTTAATCTTAATTTTCTTTTTATGTATCATCTAAGAAAACTTATCACCTAGTGGGTACTTTTACTTCCAGGATACAATTGATCCCAATCTTCTTTGGGCAGTGATTTTTTATCAATCTGTAGTAAAGAGATAAATTATAATAGATCCCAGGTTCTTATGTAATCTAGTAGAAACTGTGTCATATTGTTTCAGTATTATACCTTTCAATAGCTATACCTAGTTAAAGGAATTTTACGGATATACATTTTTCATTATCCAAAAAGCCAGATTTCTCAATAATTCTTTTGTCTTGTAATGGTGGGAGGATCTCAAAAGTGATAGAGATTCTCATTGATTATGATATCTTTCAACAACTTCTGAGAAAATACATTCTTAACTATAATCAAAGAGTTAGAACTTAATATAGACTAGAGACCATTTAGTCTTATTGCCTGATTAGGATTAAAAGGAGACCTTGATTTTGAACTTTATCTGATTGAGATGTTAGGAGAAAAAGATCTTAACTTGAACAAATAATAGCTTTTTCACCATCTGGAAACTTGTTGCTTATATCTTATTGACCTTATAGAACTTGATTTATAAATTAATCCAATTGAAGGTGTGAAGCAGACATGAGACACAAATCAACTATTTTAATTATCAATGACATTATCAGAATATGTGAGGTAACCAGTAGAAGCTTATTTATATTTAGCTACTAATGTATTTTGTATCAATCAATTAGATACCAGATGGCATTGTGCTATTAGAAATTTAGGATCATCTGAAGTAGACAAAATTTCTCAAGAAAACTATAAAAAATAGTAGACACTTTAAGAGGGTACAAAATAGTATGTAAAAAGATGGATAGTAAGTCTTTTTCTATCAACAAAATCTCTATTTCTTGTTGTTTTTAGTTCTATAAGATAATATTCCACTTATTAGTCCTTTTACTTCCTAGAATTTTCTTGTCCTTAGTAGAGAAAGTGCATACTTGAGTCTTTTTAAATCACCAGAGGCTCAAGTTTTTATTCAAAGAAGTTTATAAACAAGTAAAGAAGGATAGGAGAGATAAAACAAGACAATCTTCAAGTTGTTTTAATGAAAGTATAAAGACTTTATTAGCAAGAAAACATAAATCTTCTTGTAAACATCTTTTTTATATATAGTTAAAGATATACTGTATATTTTATATTATAAATAATATCAAATAATTTATAATATAAAGTTTTTTCATAATATTTTAAATTTTTATTAATAAATTAATACTAAATTTTTATATAATAAATCTTTTGTAAAATTTTTATGAATTGTTAATTAATTATATTGTTAATAATTTTTATTATTTTATTATTAATTTATTATTTAATTTTAATTGTTAAAATTTTTAATTAATTTTTGATAAATTTTTGATTATAAAATTTTTAATTATTACTTTATTATTAAAATAATAATATATTGAGTAACAGTACTTAAAAAGAAATTTTTAATATTCTTATTACTAAATTTAATCAAATTTGACAATAATTCAATTAATAAATAATATAATTTTAACTAGTATATTACAGTTCCTTAATTAATAAATTTATTATTATCATAAACTCTTTCTGCTGATCCTCTGACCACATATAAAAAAGATATTCGCAAGAAGTTTTGAATACTTCTTTGCTAATAAAGTCTTAACACTCTCCTTAATTCAACTTGAAGGAAATCTTCAGAAGTCATTTATACCCTCTCCCTTTTGTTTACAATCAACTTCAGCAAACTAAACTCTTGTAATCCATAAAGTTCAGCTCATATCCTTACTACTGATAGCAAGAAAGTTCCTAAAGGAAGAAGGACTATCAGTGTAGTACCTGTCACCATTCTTCTGAAGTGAAGAATAAGACAAGATACAATAGAGGTTCTGTCTTAGTCAAGGACCCATCTTTTCCCCTTAACTTAGTTCTTTGATCTCTAAAAGCTTCCACTTCACGGCTTTCTGAAGAATTTTGCCTATCTCAGCTTAACCCTGAATTTTAGAATAGCACAAATCCTATTAATTTTGATTAGTTGATATAAAACACATTAGCCAAGATTGATAAACAAGCTCCTATTGGCCACCTCACATGTCTAAATGCATTTCTTCAACTCTATAAAAGCCTGGAGTTTACCATAAGTCATTTGCTATTGTATGGGTAGATACAGAATATAGTCATCTTCTATATTATAGAAGAAGGGAAAGAGAGAGAAAGGATAAGCTTATGGATAAAAGGACTCATGCACCAATAGAAGTAACCAGACAGGCCCACAAAAACTGAAGAAACACAACAAGCTCTTAAGAAGGCATGGCATTTTTTATACAAAACTGAGCGCCTAATAAGTAACATTACAAGACCAAGAAATAAGACAGGTCCTATAATAAGAAGAATAATAAACTGATGACCTATATCAAGATTTTTAATATGACTTCCTCTCAAGTATGGCCATCTAGATCGCTAGTGGCACCTATCAATCTCACTTTTGATAAAAGTACTAGTTAAAAACAATTGCCAGATTGGAAGACTCCAAAAGACTTAATCTAACTTTGGAAGAGTTGTATCTTTTTAAATAAGTAATTTATACTTAAAGCTAATATTATCTTTAGGATCAAATCATATATCCACCATAGTTTTAAGATATCCCCCTAGCTGCAGGTCCCATCCAGTCTTTGAATAAGTAGTCCTCTAGGTAGAGTACCAGATGAGATAATATCAACAAAGCTGGTATTTGAAACTATTCCTCTCTTCAATTGGAAGAAGAAACTTTATCCCTTTCCTATTAAAAGATAAAGAGACTCAATACTCCAGTGGATAATTAGTAGATATAGATTTTTCCTTGGTATTAGTCTTAATGAATAATTGATAGTAAAAGGAATATTGGTCCTTGCCCAATGTATCTGATGTATTCTTTTATATTTTTGTACTAGTTTAGAGGCAACTTTAAATTAGTTTCTTCTTTTTGTAAAGTAGCAAAAAGTGATCTGGTAAACTATTTGGTTTTAGATAGTTTATAGCACCCATAATAGTCATAATATTTTAATATAATTGAATTTGTTTTTATTATTATTAATAAACAATGTTGAGTTGACACTTAAAAAATAAAAAATAAAAATAAATTTATTATTATATATATTTAATTAAATAAATATTAATTCATTAATATAATACTAAAGTACTATTTTATATTATTTAAGTTCTTATTTTAATAAGTTTATTTTTTTTTTTGAGTACTTGTAGCTAGGCTAGATTATTAGTTTATTAATCAATTAAAAACATAAATACATTTTTATTTGAACAGCATAATACATACTATAACTAAACCATTAATCCTAATCTAATTAACCTGTTATAGGTATAAAAGTCTCTAAATTCAGCCTTGAGAACAATATTTTGCTCTGTAGTGTCTTTGAGTAAAGATTCACCTAGTTTACTGCATTATTGTCAACAGATTGTCACTGCCATATATCTGACCAAGCCACTGGAATACAGAAAACTATAAAAGGATAGATTGAAAAAAAGAGTAGGAAAAATATCTAAAAATGTCTAAATAAACAACAAGAAAATGAAAAATAAAAATTTGAAAAAAAATTATTTCCAGTTTCCTCCAAAGATCTGTTTCTCAAAACCTTTTCTCAATAAGAAATATTTAATTTAAATATTTTTTTTTCCTGATTATCTGAGAAACTTATCTATTCTTAATCTTGATTTTCTTCTTGTATACTATTTGAGGAGACTTATCGCCTAGTGTAAGCTTTTACTTCTAAAATACACTTGGTTTCAACTTTTTTTGAATAGTTATTTTTTATCCACATGTGATAGGAAGGTAACTTATGATGGATCCTAAATTACCTAGTAGAGACTGGATCATGTTGTTTCAATATGATATTTTTCAGTAGCCATACCTAATTAAAGGAATTTTACTAGTATGCATCTTTCAAAAGTCATTCCCAAAAGATCTTTTTGCCTCACAATAGTGAGAAGGCATCAGAAGAATAGTGGGAATCCTCATCAATTGTAATATTCTTCAACAACTTCTAAGAAAATGTATTCTTAACTATAAACAAAAGGTTGAACTTAGTATGGACTAAAGACCATTTGATCTTATTGTCTAACTGAAATAAAAAGGAGACCTTAGTTTTGAACTTTGCCTGACTGAAATAATAGAAGAGAAAGATCTTAACTTGAACAAATAGTAGCTTTTTTATCACCTGAGGATTAGTTGCTTATATCTTATTGATCTCATGAAACTTGATCTATAGATTAACCCAATTGGAGAAGTAGAGTAGACACGGAACATCAATCAACTCTTTTAATTATCAATTATGTCATTGAAATACATGAGATGATCAATAGGGGCTTGTTTACATTTAGTTACTAACATATTTCATGTTAACCAATTAAAAGCTTGGTTATATTGTGCTATCAGAAATTCAAGGTCAAACTGAGGTAAGAAAAATTTCTCAAAAAAACTGTAAAAACCAGTAAATACTTTAAAAGGGAATAGAAAAGTATGAGAAGATGAATAATAAGCATTCCTCTATTGACAAAACCTCTATTTTTATTACTTCAGCTCTGTAAGGTGATACTTTACTTGCTAATCCTTTTACTTTCTAGAACCTTCTTGTCCTTAGTAGAAGAAGTGCATACTTGGGTCTTTTTAGATCACTAGAAGCCCATGTTTTTATTTAAAAGAGTTTATAAATAAGTAAGGGAGGGTAGAAAAGATATATTAAGACAAGCTTCAAGTTGTTTTAATGAAAGTACAAAAACTTTATTAACAAGGAAGCATAAAACTTCTTGCAAACATCTTTTTTATATATGGATAGAGGATCAATGGAAAGAGTTTTTTATTATTTTAATAAGTTTATAAAATAAAATATAATAAATAAACAATATAGATTTTATATAAATACATTGGTTGCTTATAATACAAAATTAGATATAAAAAAAAAAAACTTAAAAATAATACACTATATTAAAATTTTATATTTTGAATTATTGATTATTTAATTACTAATTAAATTCATTATTAATTATTTATTTAATTAAATAAATAGATAGTTATTATTTAATTTTTTTAGACCTATAAATCAATAGCATAGTGGTAGCACTCCCAGGTCACCATGTACTGTTTCTGAGTTCAATAACATTGTAAGGCAGTATCACCTAAAGCCTAAGTAATATAGGAAGATCCCATCTGGCTCATGATAATGATCACCACCATTAAAGGTCAAAATCTCATCTAATCACGAGATAACCAAAGATCACAAGATGCTTCAGCCAGTTTTAGTGCTGAAGTCACCTTGCCATTTATGACAGGTTCTGCAAGCCCCTGCAGATAGGTTGAAGATCTGCTAGCCATAAAAACTAGGGTAATAACGGAGCTCAGGCACGTTAGTTAGAGGAGGGTCTCTATCAATTGAGATCTGTCTAAAACTCCACATGATCTTCCCATAGACAGGCTATAATAAGTTATGTAAAAAGGAAGTTTTGGTGGGACAAGATGACATCGAAGACTCCATACAGGTACTCTGTAGGCATACTATAATAGGTATTGTAAAAAGAATACTAAGTGGGACGAGACACAAAAAGAGAGTCCTGTATCTTGACCTAATAGCTTGAAGCCAGGAAGGGATATAGACATAGATAGTTCAATAGTAGGGCTTTCTTTGGCAACAAGCCATGTAGATGTTGATGGTGGATCTAGAAATAGAGTCATTGGTCGCAAAAATGGATTTATATATTTTAAAAATGTAATAGGTTTACTATTAAGAGAATAATATCAGTTAGTCAAGTTATGTACAGGATATAGCATCATATATAAAATACACTACAGTTGTTCACTGTGGCCTTAACAAGTAATAAATTGGCTTCGTTTAACCCTTAAAAAATAAAAAAAATTTTTTTTAATTTTTTTTTTTAACCTGCAGTCAGATCAACATAGTATGTCTTTATTGTATATATGAAAAGTATTTACAAATTATTATAACTTTCACATATTGATACACTCATTGTCAAAAAGCTATTTCTTTAAATACAATCTAGGAAATAATATTTTGCTTTTTTATTAATTTGAATAATTTCTCTAATTAATAAAATCATTGCCTACATGACATTACAGTAAATTATTCTAAGTTCTGTCTGCAGTTAAAAACTGAATTACTTTATTCTGTAACAAACCCAATCTATAATAATCATTGTATACTTCTTTCCTTCTATTTTTTTAATGTCCTCTAGATTCAAATCCTCTGAAGGTAATGACAATTCTTTTTGATCCTATTTGGTCTGTTTATCAGATCTGAGCTTGGATCTCTTGTTTTTTTTATTCTCTTCTTTAATATTTTGTTTCTTTTTCTATTCTATAACTTTGGCACAATGTGTATTTCAAATCTCCTTTTTAAAATTTGTTCTCATCTTTTGTTAGAGTTTACCAATTATATCCTATGTGTTTGCTAGTAAGATCTTGAGCTGCTCTTTGAGATACTTCTTCAAGGAAGTGATCTTGCTTTCTTCCATATATCTATAGATGATATTGAAAAGGCCCCTGTCAGATTCCTGGATCTCTTCTAACCATTTGTCTATCTAGTTACTTATTTTAGGTTAAACTTCTTTCTTATGTTTAATTTTTTTACTGATGAGTTTATTGATCTTTTCATTTGCCTTCTGCCATAAGTTCTTCTGAGTTTTCCTAGTGGTTGGGCATTTAAAAAGATGTTCTTGTGTCTCTTCTTTAAGTTAGCATGCTGGGCAAGTGGTTGTGATATACACTTCTGGTTTTTTCTTCTTAAGTATCTATAGGATTGGAAGTTCATTATAAGTTAAGTTAGTTAGGAAGCTTTTGTCTTTATTGGTTTGGAAAGAGGTATCAAAGATATTGGTTGGATTGAACTGATTCCAAAAGATTGACCAGTCTATAATTTTATCACTTTGGATCCAAAGATCCTGAATTTATTTCTGTATTGTCTAGTTTAATCCAATCTTTTTCTTATTGAACATTTTGCCAAAATCTCTGATATCAATTTCTATTGTGTATTCTCTCCATACTGCTATAATAAGGACTCTTCCTAGCTTTTGTAGCTGATGCCAAGTTATTGAGTTCTCCCACCTAGCCTGTTTGATGAGTAAGTCTACTTGATTGTGATAGTTGAATCTGTTGGTTCTATGGATTTTAACCTTTAAAATTTCCAGATTCAGGTCTTTCTTATTTACTAGGTCCTTAATCTTATTTTAAAGTGGCCAGTTAGTGATCTTTGTCCATTTTTTTGTAAATGTCTCTATTTGTGAGCAGATAGATTTTCATACTTTGACTGCAGTGTTGTAGTTAGTGTAAATTGTAACTGTTGTATTTCGGGAGCTATATACAGTGCAGTAAAAATAGCTAGTATTTCAGCCCTAGTTATTGATGGCCATGTAAATGCTCCTGCTAAGAACTGTTTAACTATTTTGTTTTTCTCTATCATGATCCAAGCTAAACTTATTTCGGATTTATTATCTATCATCTCTTTTTTATAAGAGCTATCTATATAGAATGCAAGCTGATCAGCTGTATTCCTTTTGTTATATCGCAAGATACTCTTAAGTTCATTTTTCTGTTCTTCTGTTTGCATGGCTTTTTCTATTAGTGTAATATCCCAGTCTTCCACTTGAATCTCTACTTTGACTGGTCTAAACGTTGGTAGAGCTATTGTTTACTGAAATGCATTTATCTATCAGTCTGTAAGGTTTTCTGGTAAAAGGATCTATTTCCTTTTTCTTAGATTATTATATCAATTAAGCTATAGAAGAAGGTGGATCTATGACAGGACAACTTTTAATGACTGCTCTGTGCTGTCTAATTGATGATGAGTATTATTATTAGTAGAATCATATACTAGTTGATATGGGGTAAAATAGATTTTGTTGTTTATATATACTATCTTTTCCTATATATTTGTTAAAGTATTAATCTAAACTGCTCAATAAATCTTTCTTTTATCTGGGTTTGTTGGAAATGCCTTAGTTTGCATATTGTAAACTGTTTATTTAAGCCTATATAGAGAGTTTCATAGGAGATCTTGATTACTATTATTTTTTCTTTCACTTTTTTGTACCAAAAGGGAATCAGTCCCTTGTATCTGCTATAGAGGATTTAAACTGCTCTTCATTTCTTAAGTGTCATTATGGTAGTATTGATGAGCTAATCTAGAAACATGATCTTATGTTTTCATAGTAATAGAATGGTTTTTCCGTATTCTTTATTTTTTTTGCAGTATAGATTTGATTGATAAGATATCTTCTTGATAATCAAATATATTTTTCCATCTCTAACTTTAAAAAGTAACTTGTATACTTTTTGCCAAAGCCAGTGTCATAGCTGCTAAATTTCCTTTCATCAACTTGTAAGAGTTGATAGAATTGCTTAAGATATTACCTAATTTCCAATATTTGATTTGACTTTGTTTCAGTCTGATTATGATAGCAATACCAGAGACCTTATTATTGTTAAACTGACAGAAAAATGCAAGTATGTGACTTTCTAGCTATATCTCCCAAATACTTTTGAGGCTATATGTTCCTTTGTTGTGAATACAACTGTTTAGGATCATTCCACAGACTAGGGTCATGTTTTTGAATACTTTCCTAAACATGGCTATAAGATCATTACATGTTTTCTCACTCAAGTACATATGTTATATTCTATATTCTATTTTTAGAATCAGGATCCTATTAATAATATATTGGGCATGTTTTTCTGTCAACTTCTTTTTAGTTATTGTCTAAACTACTGTTCTAATTTTTGATTTCATCAATCATCATTAACTCTTTCCGCTGATCCTCTGACTACACACAAAAAAGATGTTCGCAAGAAGTTTTAATACTTCTATGCTAATAAAGTCTTACTACTTTCTTTAAACCAATCCAAAGAGTTCTCTCAAAACTTCTTCACTTCCCTTCCCTCTTGTTTACAATCTTCTTTAAACAAACTGAACTCTTGTGGCTTGCAAAGTTCAGCTCCCATCTTTACTACTTATGGCAAGAAAGTTCCTAAAGGAAAAAGGACCAACAGTGAAGTACCTTACACCTCTTAAGTTACAGTGGGGATAACAAAGGTTTAAAACTAGTCAAAGGACTCAATTTTCTACCCTTTGCCTGGTGTTATGGCCTCTTAAAGCTATTTTTTTCACAGCTTTCTAAGGATTTTACCTATCCCAGCTTGACCCTGAAATTTTGAGTAGCACAGATCTCATTGACTCTGATTGGTTGACGTGAAACATGTTGGACAAAATTGTAAACAAGCTCCCATTGGCCACCTCACATGTCTGAATGTATTTCCTTAGCTCTATAAAAACCTGGGGTTCACCATAAGCCATACTGCCCTATGTGGATAGATATAGAACAAGCTTCCATTACATCATTGGATACAAGAAAGAGACCGTCCAACCACGGCAAAGGTCACAAGATGCTTGATTGTTTCCTTTTAAAAATCAAAGCCACCTACTCCTGATTGTATGTCAGATAGGTTCCAGTTTCTACTGCTCGGAAAAGTCTAACTGGAAAAAGTGAAGAAGAGGATCAGGAATACTCAGTAGTAAAGCTAGTACGCATAGTATACCAAGAAGTTTTCATCCTATCTCCAAAAAATCCCAAGCTGGAAGACTGAAAGGTTAATACCACCATACCAATCGAAACTCGAGGTCAAAAATGTCAGCAGTGACATGTGAGCCGGTCAAATAATCTGAGAGATCCTTGATGATCGCTAATACCAATGGCCACCAGCAGGGTATACCAACCACGAGGCTAGGTGCAGTCCTTATAGAAGGAATTAAATCTGAAATATGTTCACAGATAGGTAAGTATACCCATATTCAGATAAAAATAGGTTTAATTGAAGATATACTAGGAGACTTTCAAGTTATTCATGTGGACACCAATATACTATCTGGGCCTTTTTGATTACTCACTCTCCACAAGCCTTAAAACTGTAAAGTCTTTCCTCTCATCTCTACCTTATTTCCATAAAGACTCAAGAGAAGCTCCCTCAGTTCTTTATCAAAAGAGAAATTCAAAATAGGACTGACATATACTAAGAAACACCACAGCTACCTTATTATAACAGTACATAACCAGTCCTTTCTTTTTATTTTTCTTTTTAACTTTAATAATACTCGCATGCTCAATAAAATATGGGCTTCTTTACAAAAAGAGGGCAACAAGCCTCGAAGTAGCTTTAGCTTATCGAATTCTTTATTTACCCTTGAATATACACCCTTGTAC
>CAJVPT010004312.1:0-13680 GCA_910592055.1 Acaulospora colombiana | reverse complement strand
TATAAAAATTTGTGCCATAAAAGTATCAAGGCTTTGCCTTCGCGACAAAAACAAACGGATTCGTTCATCACCTAGTTAATTTTATATATTAAATACTTTAAAAATCTATCATTAAATATAACTATTAATTAAGGTTAACAATAGATTTAAAATTTTTCATATCAATTTTATAAATGTGTTTTTGTTATTTGTTTAGTATTTATATATAAAATAGAATAGTTTTAATTTCTTTCTATTTATTGTTTTTAAGTTTTTTGATATTTTTTGAGGTTTTTTAAATTTTAAGTTTTTGCTGGTTTACTGATTGAAACTACTATTTATAAAGTTTATTTTATTGTCTAGAAAAGTATTACTTCATATTGATTTGGTTAGAATATAAAAGAGTTGATATTGGATTTTTTAATTTTATTATAATTCAGTTTTTGTGTTTAATTTTTCTTTTCTTTAAAAATTTTGTCTATGTTAATATTAATATTTTGAAGAGTAATACTTATCTATTCTTGAATATCAAGTATTGATGAATTTGTTTAAAAGTTCTTGTTAAGATTTGAGAATTAAATAAAGGTTTTTTGTTAATTTATCTTTTTTTTCAAGAAATTATTAAAAAAAAAAATTTTTTTTAAAAAAAGTTGATCATTGAAATTTTTTTTTTTTGTATTCAATTTATTTGATTACTTAAACTATTAATTTATAGATTTTTAAAATAATAAATTTATTATTTAATTTATAAGTAGTAAATTTTAAAAAATTTAAAATAAATATAAAATAAAATAAAATTATACTTTATTTAATAAATTAAATCATAATTTTTTTTTTTTTTTACTTTTTATATATTAAGTTAGTTATATATAATTTATTAAACTATATCTATTAATGTATATCATTAGAATTGTTTTTTTTAATTTATGTTAGGTATAACTTCAATAATTTAGATAAAAATATTTTTGGTTATCAATATTACTATTCATATATAAAACTAAATTATAAAATTATATAAAATTTATTATTGAATCTTCAATAATAAATTTGTTTTTTTAATTATATTTTTTATTCTATAATATCAGTAATCAAGTTAAATTGTAATTTATTAATTAATTGAATATATAAATATAATTTATTTAAGTAGTATAATATATATTGCAACCAAACTATTTATCAAGTACAATAAACTTATTATACACAATAATAATCTTTAAGTTTGATTTTGAAAACTTTATTTTATTTAATAGTGAAATTTCACCGCCATATTCAATAACCAATTTATGCATATATTATTATCAATATTATAAATATTGTATTTTTAATTTACTTGAAAAATTTTTTAATACTAATCCAATCTTGATAGTTTAGTTTTCTTAGTAAAGGTTCACAAGATAAAAGACTTTTGTGAGACTCTTTATATAGTATGTTACTACTACTTTAATAAAGTAAGGTTGGATCAATGTTAAAAAAATTCGATTAAAATTATTAATTTATTAAGATCAATATGATTAAATTTTCAATAATTTAAATATTAATGAAAATATCATATAAAGACAGCAAACCTGTTGAAAAAATATTGTCCTGTTCTAGGAGTCGTTTCACGAAAGAAAGCGTTCAACTTTTTAGGATAACATGATTGTGATGATTACCAATTTTGTATTGTGAAACGAGCTTTTGTTAAAAAGTGTATTTATTAGAAGACGAAATTTCTTGTTGCGATAATCGACAGAAATTCTTTTTTAAAAAAAAAAATGCTTTCTGAAATCGTCTTTCGCGTTTTTTCCTTGATTCTTGCTATTCTTCAACTTTTTGGATACCCCATTATTTCCGATTATAAATCACCGTTAGTCCCGATCTTTGAACTTGCAAATAGTTTTTTATTTTATGTTTTACATAAGTTTTTATATTTTTACTTTATGTTTATGCTTTTGGATATTATCAAGTGGAATATTTGTGTCAAGGCTTATCCGGTGGAAAGTTATATTTATTAGGATTGTTTATTTGGGATTTTTCTGTTTATGCCTTTATTTGTGGTTTGGTTTGGATTCTGGGTTCGGTGTCGCGACCTTTACGAAAAGCTCCTTACGCGGATTTTTTTTAATATTCGAGTGCATTTTTCATTATAAGAATTTATTACTTCGGTTAAGGACGGCTGGCCGGCAATACTAAAATTAATTAATGAAGGTGAACGCTTTATTTAAATTTTTTATACCTCGATGGAATTATTACTTATCGATTCATTTGTTATCTGATATTAGAAAACGAGCTTTACGAAATGAAAGTCGGTAATGGCCGAATAATTATAAGGTAGGTTTCCTTTATTAAATAGTTGTAAGTTAAGTCGCCGGGATGTATAGTCTTGATCGATCGCCGATGAATAAATTAGTGTGTCCAACGTTCGCGACGAGACTTTGTGCATCTGTAATAACGCGAATTTCTTGGTTATTAATAATTATTCTACCCTTTTTTTTTTTTTTTAGGAAATGAACGGACTATTACAACAATTTATAAGGGCAATAGCCCTGAATTGAAATCCGGCAAACGCGCGGTGTCCAACCGATCCTAATATGAGCTGAGAAAGGAGTTCTATCGGAACACAAGCAACCAACCGCGGACAACTGAAATTTGATGACGTTAAAACTGAGGAAGAGTAATTTCGGGTTGTAATAGCTAGAAATTTAAGCCGAACGACATCTATAACAGAATTCCTTATAAAAATTTGTGCCATAAAAGTATCAAGGCTTTGCCTTCGCGACAAAAACAAACGGATTCGTTCATCACCTAGTTTTGCTAATTTTTCATTTTCTTTTTTTTTCATCAAATCGAAAAAATTTTTTGCTACGAAAAATCAACGCCACCAATAGTATAAGCTAAAACATTGATTAATAAAAAGGCATCCGTTCTCGAATCAATGAGTATGAGTCATTATTGAAAGTAGATCAAATTTCTTGAACAATGATTATAGTTTCAGATCGTAATTTAAATTATTGGTTTCAAATATTTAGAATACTACGTAATAGCAAAAAAAAAAAAAAAAAAAAAAAAAATTCAAGAAAATAGGTCGGTTTTATAGAATCTAAGATTTCACTTTATGATTATAAACTATATCTTGATGGAATGTTTTTTTTTTTTTAAAGAAATTATTTATTTTATCATTTATTTGTGCTTTAATAGTACTTGACTTTTTTATTATATAAATTTTTATAATATAGTTTAATTAATTTAAAAACATACATATTAAATTAAACTTAATTCTAATATTAATAATATTTACAGTATTTAATTTTTATAGTACATTATATTTATAGAAATGACAATAAATTGGAATTTAAAAGCTATTTTTGATCGATTGAAATGCAAAATAGCGAATCCTTGGATAATATAAAGTGTATGGTATTAATAAAGTTGTAGCAGACCATTGAATCAAATCAAATTGGATAATTAATGATTCGGAATTTTAAAATTCTTAAGGTTCTGAATTTTCTTAATCTTTTTTATATTTAAATTATTAATGTTTTGTTTATATTAAAAAATCGAGAACTACTATTTACATAATTTTAATAAATTCCTTAAAAGTCACAATTACTGTATATTCTTAAAAAATATAATTTTTCAAAAGAACAAAAAAGAATATATTTTTTTCTAACTTTTCAGATAACGTGTTTACTAGTTTCTATATGGATCTTGAAATCCTAAATGCAATTAAATATAACAATATTAAAAAAATTTTTTTAAATAAAAAAAAAGCGAGCGTAAACTTTTGTAAGTAATTGTAAAATATACACTTTCTATATAAGGCTCATATTGAGATTTATTCACAAAGTTCATTCATATAACCGTACCGTAACGTCATGGTTTTTAATTAAAAATCGACTTTATATGCAGTAAGTATAAAAATTTTAACCATACTTATTTCGAGTTAACTTGTTATTTCGCTTAATTGCCTTTACTACACATATTCGAATTATGACTTCGACGGAAAATACTTTTCATCCCGTGGACAAAAAACAATCACAACTTTCAGAGTCCGGGCTTTTATGTTAAAGCAGATGTTGATTCGAATTATGACATAATTTAGGCGCGCGAGATGACGTACTCTAACTGTCAAAGCTTAAATGTATTAGATTCAATGTGTAAAAATTTTTCGCTTTTTCTTTTCCCATTTATTCTAAAGAAACGAAGATTATCATGCCAAATAAATCGTCCGCTTTTTCGTCCACTTCTTCTGTCTATCGATCGACACCAACTTTGGATAACTTCTCAGTACGAAATTCACTATCGAGAATGAAAAGTAATTCGCGGCGATCTTCTTCGACGAGAGAATCTTCACCTACTTCTTCAAGCCTACCGAACCGGCGTCCTCGAACGTCTGCAGCTGGACGTGCTGTTCGCGGGGAATCTCAGTTGTTCGTTGCCGCTATAATTGAAGGCCGAGGTAACTAAGGATCCAGACCGATCTTTGTTATGAATATATGGCGCTTGCTACTGAAATGTTAATTTACAACAGGTGTCGCCAGCGAAGTTGGAATGTGCTTTATCAATATAAGGACAAGTGAATGCATCCTTTCACAGGTAGAATTGTTGTTTAAACATCATCTGTCCATCCAAAAATTTTTAGTGACCTTAAACCAATTCTTCTCGAAGATTGCCGACTCTCAGACATATGTAAAGACATTGCACAAGATGAATATTTACGATCCGGCGGAGGTATCATCATAAATGTCATCCTGATGAGGCATTTTTACTAACCTACTTGTGTATTCTAAGATCTTGCTTTCTGTAACTGCGGTTGAACCTTCGAAATCGAAACTATGCAAAATACTTGAAGATAATATGCCACTCGCAACTATCGTTCCAATAGAGAGGAGATATTTTAATGACACAACTGGTGAGAAAATCAACTTATACATTCACAAAAAGTGTCGTTTTTTCTAACAAGGTAATGCTTTATTTCAAGGGCTAAATTATATACAACAGGCAAGCCCATTCGAACACATGTTATATCACCGATTTTCTTCGTACATGTTATGATAATTGCACCTTGAAATTAGTATGGCTTGGAAGAAGATTCTGCTTCCTTATTACTTGGCTTGACATCTAAGTATGTATGTAAATTAATTAAATAGTGAAGGTCTATTAATGCGGTCGGATTTCCTGATCTTTTTTTTTTTTTTTTTTTAGGTTTTATTGCCTGGCCGCGACTGCGGCAGTATTAAAGTAAAAAAATTTTTGTTTTTTAATTAAGAAAAATCCATGTGACGTGTTCTTTTTTTTAGGTACATCGAAAGTGCCCAAAATATTTTCTTCACCAATCATTCGATCCAATTTAAATACCAAGGGTGTGAAGGTTAATATTTATGAACTCTTCTAACATGTTTATTAAATAAATAAATAAATTTATTTGTTGTAGGAACCATGATGATAGGTACTTTTGAATCCTTTGCAAGTGAAGTCTTTCGTACTCAAACGTTCGCCCGAAATCTTTGAAATAGACTGCGTAACTGCTCGTAACCTCGAGCTAACAAGTAACATAAACAATCCGCACAGCAATCAATCTTTATATGGTAAGAACTAAATTCAATAAGCATTTGTTGTTAGCATTCTTATTCTGATCTATTGTTTTGCATGGACAGGTGTACTTAATAAGACGGCCACTCCTATGGGCGGTGAGTTGAGCTAAATATTAATATTTTTGACGAATTTGTTCGTAAATTGAAAAACCCTTTTTAAATTGTCACCGTTTTTTTTTTTTTTTTTTTCAATAGCTCGCCTCTTGCGCACAAATATTCTTCAACCTTCGACAGGTTCGTTTGTCAATCGAACTTACTATTCAATGGGTCATGAAAATTTTCTCTAATTTACAGACGTCGCCACTATCAATACCCGTCTGGATTCCGTGGAAGGTAAGTTTCCCGAGCAAGAAGCTCTGAATTTTGAAGCTAAAAAATCATCAGCTTTAATTCTAGTCTTTACAGAACTCACTCAGGATGAGGTGGATCCTTTTGTTAATCACGTTAATTACTTTTTACCATGACTCATCGATATAATCACCTTGATACATCAAGGACACCTTCTTTTCAATACAATCAGGTACATTAAAAAAAAAAAAAAAGAAATATACAGTACATGTAAGATAAAGCGCTTACTCTAGAAATATTTTCTCCGAAAAATAAACAGCCATCAAACCGTTTCAAGACATCGATCACCTGATCACATCCGTACGTATTGTAATTCGTTTTTTAAAATCGTCATCTAAAATTTTCTGCGCTCGTGTAAATATGTACTTATGTCACGCTTCAATTCATAGTTAATTCAAGTTCCCAGGAAGTCCACGATCAAGAATTCCGAACAAAAGATCAACAATATCATAATTTTGAAGCATACATTAAAATTAATTCAAATCTTAAGAGAATCATTGTCTAGGTGTCAGAATTCATTGTTGGCTGCTATTCGCAAAGTAATTCTCAAACGTTAGCACCGTCAATCGAACCTTAATCTACTAGTTTTATTTACCAACTCATTTATTTCACAAATATAGCTGCTTTCAGACCCGAGGTTGACAGCTTTTGAGGAGCGCATCAACGAGGTCATTAATGAAGATATCACATACCAAAATAGCTCGTTAGGACTCAGAAATCAGCGATGCTATGCAGTCAAGGCAGGAAACAAGCGAATCAATTCATAATAATCAACATTGTTTCTGTTGCAGATTTCACTCACAATTCATTAAATAGGCGGGATTTAATGGTTTGCTGGACGTCGGCAAGTTCATTTAATGATTTGTTGGATCCGTTTCTGCATTTCGAGTCCAACCTAAACTCGAACATGTTATAGCCCGACAAACATACAAAGAAACCGTCAACGATATATACGAAATGGTTGAGAATTACAACAGTGGGTTACCCTTGTTTTTCGCTTCTCCGGAGAATATTCTGACCCCAAAAGTCTTTCTTTCACCCACAAAGAGCAATATGACATACCGTTAAGAGTGCAGTTCAGTCCGACCACGGGTTTTTATCTTTCCGCCTCTATCGATAATGTGACGGAGCATCAACTCCCACTAGTATTTATCAATGTCAGCAAGAAAAAAAAGATGTTGAATTTTACCACCTTGGAATTAGTAATTATGTTTGATTGTTTGCCACACCATTTTACCTGTTGGGGATGCAGCAGTCGCTCAAAGAACAGACACTCACCATCTATAACTTGCATCCTATCACACATAATTTAGATGAAAAAGAATACGAAAATCAACGATTCACTGACTGAGGTTTATTTAATGTCCGATAAGTATGACTTTCGAATTCATTAACATAAGCGAGTGCAAACGTCGCCGAGGGCATAGATAATATATCATACGATAAACCTTTTGCCAGAACAATTGAAGACTTGATCTCGGAAATAAGGGGTAATATTGGGGTGCTCTACAAAGCTTCCGAATCAATCGCAATGCTGGACATGTTGACTTCGTTCGCTCATCAGTGCACAATTTCGAATTACGGTATATTTTGACAGTGTCAAGGCGTCAATAATCGACATTTTCTAAAGGAAAAATAAAATTTTCTTGAAATTTTTATCATCTTTTCACAGTTCGACCGGAATTTACCGACACCCTGGCGATAAAAGCTGGGAGGCATCCAATGCGGGAAAGCATCTACACAGAACCGTTCATTCCTAACGATACTTATGCAAGCAATGCAACAAATTTTCAGTTAATCACAGGGCCAAATATGAGTGGGAAGAGTACTTACCTTAGACAAATTGCTCTGATGAGCGTGATGTCGCAAATTGGATTATTGTGAGATTTTTTGTTTATATTGCGGATCCTTTAGTGTACGATTACATGTGATCATTGCTTACGATGTTTTTATTAGTGTGCCAGCAGAATACGCCTCTTTCAGGATTACAGATCAGGTATGGAAAACCCGTTTGTATCGCTTTTTTCATTATTCGATGTTGTTGATTGTTTTAATTTTCCGATCAAAAAGCTTTTCACACGAATCTGCAATGACGACAGCATCGAAACCAACACCAGCACTTTTATTGTCGAGATGCGCGAGACCGCTTACATATTGCAAAATGTAAAGGACGAAAGCTTGGTGATCATAGATGAACTTGGAAGAGGTGAGATAATCGAAGAGAACAAGATTTTGAATTTGTATTTCTAACGTCTCGATGATAGGAACATCAACGCACGACGGGTTAGGCATAACATACGCAGTCTGTGAAGAGCTTTTAAAGACCAAGGTGATGAATGCTTTTTTACACGATTTCCTTTGACGCGCAGAAAATGTAGAAATTCTTTTATCGTTATTATCAAAAGGCCTTCGTTTTCTTTGCCACACATTTTCACGAGCTCACAAGTAGCCTGACAGTGTACCCCAATGTAGTGAATCTGCACTTGGAAGTTGAGGTGGAGTAATCAAATGTAACGATCATTTGGTCGTTTGGTTCCGTGATTCAAAATTTTAATTAACTCGACACCATAGATAAGCGAAAATGACAATCAATGTGCAATGAAATATTTGTATCGAGTGAAAGATGGAAGCAATGATGACGAACATTATGGTAATTTTCTCATCTTAAACCGCTGTGTATTTTCTGTGAATTTCAACTCTTCTTTTCACTTTAAAAATCCAGGTTTAAGGTTTGGACAGATCGTGGGTTTACCACCAGATATTATTCAAAAAGCTTTCGAAGTTTCGCGTAAGGTAATGCCCTTATTAACAAACGTCATGCATATCCTTTGCATGCAACTAATCATTATTATTCTCTGCAGTTGAAAAGTCTCATTGACGCGAACAGAGAGAGGTCTGCATCAAACAAAGTAGCGCAGCGGCGAAAGATATTGTTGCAAGTATGTTGCAAAGACAAATGCGATGCCCTTTTTAAAAGTCGAATGATCCTAAACTTGGTTTCCCTCAAATGCAGCTGACTCAACACTTATTACAAATCAAGAGATCCTCCAATTTGGACCAAGAAGGCTTACGTAGGTACCTAAAAATGGTTCAAGAAGAATTTATTGCAAAAATGGAAAAGTTGTTGTAGTTTTAGATATTGTAATACCTCGTGATTTATGGATTGATGGATCTTTACTGTATACTGTACGCATACGCATACAGATTTCTGTTATAATGTAATTGGTAATATAAAAAAAAAAAAAAAATCTTTTAAAAATCTTGATACAGCACAATGTGATCATACTGTGTTATTTGTGTAGACCAAATAATTAATATCATCTAAACTTGCTTTTACTTGATAATCAAAGATTCACACAAAAAATTCGACTATTCGGGAATGAGGAAAGTGTCAGACAGACACGTGGCTTGCCTTTTCTCGATAACCAAAGATTGTCCTTAACAATTTGACTATTTTAGAACGGCCGAAAATGTCATTCGGTACACATACACTTGGCAACGATTTCCTTTTTTAATGGACAGTAATAAAAATTTTTATTTAAACAGAAAAATGAAACTTGCTAGAAAAAAAAATAATAATAATAAAAAGTCGGAAAAAAAAAAAATTAAAAATTAAAAAAATAGACAACTTTGCGCGTGAATTCAGGAATGCAATGCATGACACGCCTAGCCTAGTGAAACGATGACAACTGTATACTGTACCAATTTGAGGGATGTGGGAACACCATTGAGTGATCACAAGAAAAAAAAAAAAATTCGATTGGTCTAACGAAACTGATATTATTTAACGAGTTACTCACATAAAGGGAAGGGGGTGGATAGACCGGTAATGATTTCACAAGATAGATAAACAAAAAAGTAAGGGATTGAACTCTATTACGTACGAATGAAAGATGTGCTATAATTCCGCAAAAGGGATGAAAGAAAACCGAATCTTCGCCATTAATGCCGGGAATACTGGGGAGAAAGTGCAAAACAGACCGAAATAAATGCTGGGGATATTTAGAGAAGTACAAGAACAGAACAAACCAAAATAAACCAAAGATAAATAAAAATGAAAATAAATGAAAAAGAAATTTGTGAGGAGAATAGAAATTTGAGGATCGGTGACTATTGTAGGATTTTTATGCTTCAGAATTGGGACCAGGAGCTATCGTCGTCTTATACAAGGAATATAACCACGGTTTAGTATCTAAACGACGCGTAGTAAATTTGATCATGATTAATAACGCGGGATTTTTCACTTTGCGAATGGAATCACACGTACTTAGTTATGTCAAAAATAAGCCTAAAAATTAAGTGCGCATTGTAAAATGCATCAAAAGTTAATTTTGGGTGCACCATGATGCATCCCTAAGGATGCACCATTTGCGAAAAATCGAAATCGAATTATGGCACAGTGCTCTCTCTTATGAATGGAATGGTGGATTTGAACTACAGCACCGAGAGTCCCTTGGTAGTTATATAGCTTTTTGAGGTCTTATAATTTTTACTAAAAACCAAAAAGATTCACTGAATGTCAAATGTCAAAGCCTCGGAAGCCCCGATTGACTTGACTTCTATCAACTCGATCTCCGGAGACGTCTAAGCTCTTGAAAAAGCCTCAATTTGCACCTTCATATTTCTAGATCTATCGGTCTTCGCTCTTTTCTTTTCCACTTTTCCTTCTTTTTTTCTTTTTTTTTACAAAATTTCACTAATACTTGATTTCCCACTTTTACACAAGCCTCACCAGCCTATACAAAGACGCATATTCAGTACTACCTATCAGATATCTTGTTATCGTATTAATGATTTTCTCCGATCGTGCTGTGCTTAGACATTGTCTTTCACGTAATTGACGCAGCGATCGTAAGCCCTTATACCAATTGTAAGTTTGGCTGTGTAGTTTACAATTGTCGAATTGAATTGCTTCCCTAAAAATTTCCCAGTTCCAGAAATCGATTACGACGAATGATCATTGATCGATGTAAGATTTTTAAATAATTTTACGTAAACGGCTTAGATGCCACCGCACTGTTGTGGCTGACTTTGGCTTTGCTGAATTTGGATTTCTTAATGTTCAATCGGCGATTATCTAGATTCCGACCAATCTAGAGAATTTAAATCGCGTGTTAAAATTTTTCCAAGCGGGCCATAAACGGTAATATACTTGTAATGCACAGGGTCGATGTCTCACAAAGGAAGAGTTTATCCAGTCTCGTCTCCAAAAAAGGTGATGTCCGATTCGTACGTCATAAAGATAACGGAAATTTAAGCGTGACGTGACATTCCTCCCTTTGATCTCTTTATTTTATTATATTTCGCGTAACCAAGATGACTTCACCTATTAAATATAAAATATATATATACATGACTGCAAGAATATACTGCATAATAAAAAATTAAAGTTTTCGAAATTTTCATTTTTACTAATAGACAGTACGTACAGTATATAATCTTTTTAAGAAAGTATATTGTATATTGAAATTTTATTGCAAACATTTACTCAAAGTCTTTCACTTTAAAAAAAAAAAAAACATACTGTACATACAGTACATAAAAATAATAGCCAAAAAATATATATATATATAACAAAGAACTTGACTTTCTTATCTAACCAGGTTGATAGCATACTGTATGTACTGTATATTATATTAATAGACTATTTAATGCAAAAATATACCCAAGTATTATATATACTGTATATAAAATTCACATCGAATCAAATTTTTTATTAACCAATTTATCTTAAACAAAAATCTCTAAATTCAATTACAAAAACAACACAATACTTTTAAGTATTTTAAAAGAACATTTTTTTAATAATACATTTTATTATCAATCAATTATCAAAGTTAATTGTTTTAGGTGATATAAACAAAACAAGAAACTGCATTAAAAAATGAATAAAAAAAAAAAAAAAAAAAAAAACTTTGGAAAATTTAATACTTCTTGAAATCTTTTTTTTTTAAATATTCTTTGTTCTTTTGATTATTTAAAGAATTGGTTTATCATTAATAATAATTTCTTTTTTATTTAAAAAAACCTATTATTTATTAAAAACCTTTACTTCTAAAAATATATCTAATTCCAATTTGCTTTAAATAATAATCTTATATTTATTTGTAATAGATTGGTGATTTAAAAAATTTTTATTGGTATATATTGTTTATAATTCAAAAATTCAAAATTTTCAATATATAATATTTTCTATTTTATAATAATATAAATATTTTAACTTTAATCAATAATATTAATAATTACGTATATATATAATAGAATTTTATAAATTTATCATACAATTTAATATAGATTATATAATAAAATTGATTAAAATATATTATATAATTAATTAAATCAAATTTATTGCAATTAATAATAAAATAATTTCAATTATATATATATATAATAGGATTTTTTATTATTTAAAAAATTTTTTATAATATTCAAAAAATATAATTTGAATTATATTTAAAAAATTAAAGTTTTAAAATAATTTAATAATTACTTGATTTTATTATTTAATTAAAATAAAAAAACCTTAATTTTTGATCTTATTTAGTCAAATAAAAAAAATTCAATAAATAAAATAAATTCTTTTTGTTATTTAAAATTTTATTTATTTAATTTTATTAATTTTATAAAATTAAAATATAAATATAAATTTTATTTAAAAAAACAGATAATTCTTTTTATTATAGATTTTTTTTTTCAAATTAATTATATATACTTTATTAAACTATTTGTAAACTATATATATTTTATATATCGTTAAAGACAATTTTCTTATTAACTTTTTTGTCTTAGTATAAAACTTTAAATAAAACTTTAAAAATAATTTATTACTTTAATAATAATTTAAATATATATTTTTCTAATTATTAATATTATTATCTATAAATCACAATTATAAATTACAATCCAAATTCTAAATATAATTAAAATTTTAATTATTTTATTTTATAATATATATAATTTTATTTTAATATAAATTTGATTTTAATAAATCTTATAAAATAAGTAAAATTTATTAGTTGCTTTATTTTATCTTTTTTATAAATACTATGGATATATTTATTTTATTTTTTTATTTTTTTTTTGCTAGTACAGTCATATTTTATTGAATTTGGTAGATATTAGATATATGATGTAGATAAACTATTTTTGTTTCTCAAGTAAAACTTCGATAAGGACAAACCTACTTCATGACAGTGCCATCTTTTTTTGAAACAAAAAAACTAGTAAAGGAATTTACTAGTATGAGAAAAATTAATAAAGAATCTATAGTGTTTGTGTTTGCATTAATATGTTTCTCAGATTTAAATCTGATATTAATTATTTATTCAACTACTATAATTCTATCTTTCAAGCTAAATTATAACTATAAACAAAACTATATAAGATTAAATAAGAGAAAAGACTTTGTATATAACAAAAAAGGCACTAGTGGGAAAGGTGAGTTGATCTTGGTACAGAATAATTTAAAAACTATATTACTATTATCACTTTTGTACTATTAGCTGGTTACTCTTCAAGGGCTTCATTAGTCCAGATCGTGATGCTTCTTCTTCAACTACTTTCAGTATAACCATATTGTAGTTTCTTGTCTTTCAACTCCAATCCTTTCTTTTGATTTCTATCTTACTCTATCTAGTATAGAACCTTTATCGATATTCTTCAGATAATAATAAGTTAGGGTTATAAGAGGGTTCAAGAATATACACTAGTCGAAAAAAAATTATTCAGCATACTGCCACTCATGTAACATTCAGCAAAAAATACTACCACTCATGTAACA
>CAJVPT010004311.1:0-13680 GCA_910592055.1 Acaulospora colombiana | reverse complement strand
TAGTTTATAAAATTTTTTTGTAAATAAGAGTATATGTAATGCATATAATCAATAAAATGGGCGACGTTGTGTGTTAATAAAAAAAAAAAAAAAAAAATATTTAACATATAAAATTTTTCAGATCACTTATATCCCTTTTTGAGGGACAAAATTTATAGCTCTTCACTTTAATAGGAACAAAAATCAAGAAATACTATAAATCAATGATTTAGATACTAGAGAACAATTGTAAATAGTTTTTTTATAGTTATTAATTTAAAATTTTAATGTTTCCTAGTGAGAAACATTTAACTTATGTCTTTGTCTCTTCTTTTAGGGATCTATCTTTAAATATACCATTTCTTCTCTCAAATAAAAAGTATCAAAATGCATAAAATAGCACATAATTGTATATGCATTTATATAAATATAATGAAAAATGAAGATTCAGAGTAATTTTTCTTCCCTAAATTTTCATTCTATTAGTTTAATCATTGCAACTAATTTTTTATAAGCCTCATTTAATAAATTTTGTCTTAAAATTTGGCATACTAAGATTTGACAAATCTCGACAAAATTTATTAGAATTTAGCAATTCTTATCTAAAAGATATTTCAACAGAATGATAGTTGTATATATTATGAAAAAATTTCTCTACTGATTGGCAGTAAAGTTTAAAAATCCTTTGTTACTATTTATTTTTTTTGAAATTCGATCAATATCTGATGACATGTGAAAATTTTCAATCATTGATTGTATTTTATCCAATGTATTATTCGTCAGTATCCCTTCTTCGATTAATATTTATTTAATAAGTCATTAATCAATACTTAAGAAAAGACAGTGCATGGGATCAATAACTAAATGCTAAATTAGATCAAAATAAAGTAGGTAAAGAAATTTGAACCATTTGGCATAATTCTCATTGACAAAATATTTTTATGCTACATTTTAGTTACAGTACCTTCATTTGATAGAATCTATTTATGTATTATCAAATCACTTGGTATGAACTATTTATTTATATCGTACATACTATCAAAATTATAATGATTATTTTTATAATGGATATTTTTCTTGCAATTATAATATTATACTAGTGCCAAAATGTTTTACACACTTTTTATGTAGCAGAAATATTACACAAAATTAAAATTAAGGCCACCTGAATTATTTTTTCTTTTAATTTTCAGCAATTGAATTGAGCTTTATTTCTTTTTATAGTTGCATTAATTCATCAACAATTGAAGAAAGGTAATAGTTTATTTGATGTAAACAAAATTTATTAAAACCTGATAATATGTCAAGAATAAACATATTTTCATGTTTAAATTATATTTTACATGGTAAATTTTTGATAGCTACATATTGTTATGGGTCACGTGGGTGATGCGATTTATGCGTAATAGTCTAGAATCCAAAAATCCGAAAGTCTAGTATGAAAGATTGAGTGTTGCAAGGTAAGAAACTATATATAAGGCTTGGGTACTGATAAGGAAACTATGTATATCTGAAAAAGTATGGAAAGTTTAGCAAAGCTTAGGGTTAGTATAGCTGATTATAAAGTAGATAACCCATTATTAGTTAGAAAAGTATAAATAGCTTACCAATGTATGCCGAAAAGATAGAACTGAATGTATTAGGAAAAACAGCCCTTCTTGAGAATAGAGCTGAATGTGTTAGGAAAAACAGCACTCCTTGATAATAGAGCTGAATGTGTTAGAAAAAGCAGCCCTCCTTAAGAATAGAGCTGAATGTGTTAGGAAAAGCAGCCCTTCTTGAAAATAGAGCTGAATGTGTTAGGAAAAACAGCCCTTCTTGAGAATAGAGATAAGAGTTAGTGATATACCAAAGAAACAGAATACAATAAAGAGACACTTACTTTCAGCCAAGTCAATCACCACACCTCTGCCTTCCTTAAGTGTTTTTTATAGGAGGCATTCTCTTCTTTGTGTCGTTTGTGAATATTCTTGAGAAGTCTGGATTACGCAAGATGCTACGGATTAGCGACGGACTTGTCGGGATAGCCCACGACAATATATAACTTCAGTACTGTATACTTTATTATCAAATGGTTGAAACTATTAATATTTAGTACCAATCCAAATACAAATCAACTGTTTCTTTACTAAAAAATAATTCTGAGTTTTCATCTTTAAACATTTTCCAAATATCACTATTTTAAATATCACATATAAGTTCATCAATGCTTGATTTATTTATCTAATACAAAAGATTAGATTCAAAATTCAGATTTTGATTCATTTGTGACAATTGATACTGAATAGTAAAATATGGAAAACCAAATTGGGCTGATTAATTATATTTTCATTTAATAATTCTAATTGTATAGATAGTGAAAAATTACAAGTTTTTCTTTGTTTTATTACTGAATTAGGAAATTCAATATAAACACACTTCATGACCAATAGCTGATTATTTTTTGAAAATCAAGAACATTATTCTGTCTGTACAATTTGTGGTATCTTTGATATACCACAAAACTAATGAACTGGTCTAATAATTCAAGTTTATTATTGGCAGTATACAAAGACACACAAAAAAGCTCAAATTCTTTTCTCCAATTTCAATTAGTACCAATTTTATAAATTTTAATAGTGTTTCTGTTACACTATTTGATAAATTATATTGAATTCTATAGTTTATAATTCACAACAAAATCCACATAAGATGACTATTCAAAAATTTGCTAGAATTTGATAAAAATTCATATTTTAGTTTTGAATAATCTTCAAATATATCATCTATTTCTTTATTATCATCAATTTTAGATTTATTATTTTCAGAACTTGTATTATTCAATCTCAGATTTTGTTGATTATTGCTTAATGACATAATTCGACTTGATGAAATATTTCTTGTTTTGTACCAAAATATGAATTCTTTATTTGTCAAATATTTGCCTTTTGTTTTTCGATATCTATGAAAAATTCTATTCATGAGTTAACAAGTAATTTATTGTATTTACTACAATTGCAAGTAATTTTCACTTTTTTTGAATTTTTTCTTAAAATTTCATTAAATAAAGTTGAAATTGAATGCTTTCTTGACATTTTGAAAATTGGCAAATAGTAACATAAAGTGGCAAAGTTGTAATTGATATATTAAATAGCTTTGAATTGTAATAAATACAAGTGTAATATGATAAATAATATATAGTATAATATAGTATGTAACTTCAAATTGTAATATATATAATAAATAATAGTATAATATTATATGCAGCCCTCAAATTGTATTAAAACAATATGAATAATTTTATTTAAATATTCCTTTAATTTAATATTTTATTCTGATACCTAAGATGTCTAAACAAAAAAAATCTACTAGATATGCTTTTTACAGAGAACAGTCACCTTTACCTTTACAACCTTTACAACCTTCTCTGCCATTACAAACTTCCTTTGTATCAACTATATCAGAAGTGACAACAGTTTATTCATTAACACCTAGTGCTGAATCTTCAATCCCTACTATAACTGCTAAATTGTTTAGAAGAAGACCATCTATTGTATGGCCTGAAATATTGATATTTGAAGTTGTATGAATATCAATGCTGAAAGTTAAATTGTTACTCAAAACTCAAACCAGAAAGAATATTGAAAAAGATTAGAATTAAATTATTGCTGAATTATTAAAATTTATCTTTATTAATCAAATAATTTATTTAGAAAATGAAGAATTATATACTGTATATAGGTTGAAAAACTAGAAAGAGAAAATTTCAAATTTGTAAAACAATTAGATTTAATGAAATATATTAATAACAAGTTTTTCAAAGAATTAGAACAACAAAAAAATAAAATAGAAGATTTAAAAAAGGAAATTGATTGGCTCAAATCTATAGAACCTGAACTTGATCCTATAGTTGTTGTAAAATCTAGAGCAGCTGATATATTAGAATCCAAAAGTTTACTAACTTTAGAAAAGTGCCAAATAATTCAATCTAAGAAAAGTAGTAAAGAGGTAAAACTAATAAAACTGATTACCAAAGATGAGCCAAAATTAGAAGAAGTAAGAGAAAAAATGAAGACCTTAATGAAAATCATTTCTAATGAATATAAACCAAGAGAGACAAAGTTTTTTCAAGTGATGTGAATAAAAAAATATTACAAAAGTAGATACTTGAATTAATAAAATCCATGGCTCCATGTTTTAATCCCTCACAAAAGCAAATAAATGAATGGTTAGGTGCTTTATATTGCCATCAGAGAGGAAGATATTAAAAGACAGAAATTGGAAAACTGGAAGCAGACAATCATCACATACATACAAATAACCAGTTAAATGAAGTAAGATTAATAATATTTTGTATTTATACTATCTTCAAGTATTAATTTTTAATGAATAATTAAGAAAAGAGATAAAGAATTGAAAGTGCACAGTCACTTGTTGAACAAAGGTCAAAAAAAGTTATCAAATATCTGGATGAATTAATTAATATAATTAAAGAAACAAAAATGCATTTACCTGAAGAAAATGAAACTGATTCAGGAAACACTATTAAAAGAAAAATAAATATATATAATTACAGTTGGTATTCTAAAGAGATATTTTCAACAAAATATTTTATGCTGAATAATTACAATATTAATTATAATTACTTATAGTTAAAGAATTTATTGAAATATTTGAATGAATATTTGAAATTAATTCAAGTATTCCAGTTAACTTATAAATGATATTGTGACAATTTATATTTCTATAACATAATGTCACTAGAAGGCTTGACAAATTAGACATACAGTTTGAAAGAAATTTCAGAACATAAACAAGAAAAAGAGACATAAAAAGAAAAAAATCGATAGTTAAATTCAAAAGATAAAAAATTATCAAATATGAGGAATTATTAATATATTCAGAAGGTGAGAAACAAATTGGGAAAAGTGCACAAATAGGTAAAATTCAAGGAATAGTTAGAATAGAAAAAAAAAGTAAAAAATCTTGAAAAACATTTGGCAAGGTAAAGCCAATTAGGGCTAGTTTTAAAAAAGTCAAGTTGAGATCTTTAAAGAGAAAAGAAAAGCAAGTGAAAAAGAAAAAAGAGAAAGAGGAGAAAGGAGAAAATATGAATAATTTAGTCAATTGATTTTATAATTTTTTAATAAATTTTATTGAATTTTGAATTTTTTATTATAATAATCTTTTTGTCAAATTTTTTTGCTGCAGTATCAATTTTTTGTCAAATTTTTTTCCATAGTAATTTTTTTGTCAAATTTTTTGCTGCAATAATTTTTTTGCTGAATTTTTTGTCACAGTATCAATTTTTTTGCTAAATTTTTTGACACAGTATTAATTTTTTTGACAAATTTTTTACCATAATATATAAAAAATTTTTTTATCACAGAATGCAAAATTTTTTTTTGTCACAATATTGTTGAATTTTATGACAAATTTTTTTTTTACAGTATGTCAATATTTTTTTGCTGATATTTTTAATACTGAGTAATAGCAATTGTAAATAATTTGTCAATTTTTTTATTATTAATTTTTATCAAATTTAGCAATAATTTGGCAGCTGAATGATATAATTTTGACTAGTGTCCTGAAGCTTTATTGTTAGAAAGTGTTCTCAGTATTTCACTTAGTTCTTCTTGTGAAATTGGTTTAAGTAATTTATTGTATCAAACTATTTAAATAAATTCACTGATTTGTATTCTTCTTTTTATTTTTCTGATAAACTGTCATAGCTAGTATTTCTTTTTCTGAAGGCCTTATAATGATATTATCTTATTTTCTTTTCTATTTCATTTTTTATGTTATGATATATTCATTATCAGTCTATTTAATTTTAATTCTATCTAATACTATTTACTTCTTGTTCAGTTGGATAGAAAGCTAACTATCCATCTCTAATTGTTTCTCAATTATCACATCTTTATTCCAGAACAGTTTCAATACTATGTCTTGTTTTTTTGACTTCCAATCTTTGACGTATAAACTTAAGACCTTCTATAGCATCTTGAATATCTTTTTTCAAAGATTTCTATGACATATTAAAGATACTATATTGAATACAATAGTTCTTAATCTGATAACTTGAACTATAGATACTATTATATTTTTCTATAGCTAAGCCAAGGGCCTATAGCTTATCTATTTTTTTTGATATCTCTACTTTGTTGTAAAGTTCTTTCAATTATAGCTCTTTTTTATAGCTGATGAATTTGATACTATATTTGTAATACTTTTCTTTTAACTGAATCATTTTTTTTGTTTCCAGTTTATTAAAGTCTGCTTTATATAATAGGTTATCAAAGGTTTTTTATAGTTTGTTTGCCTGATCCTCCTTTTCATCTTGATTGTATTCTTTTTGAAACAAAGATTCTAATGACATTTTAAATTTATAGTCTACACTTTTATAAAAGGCTTACTATTGTAATAAAGATGTTCTCTTTATATCAATTCTTTTTGATATATTTGTGATAGGTTTTGTGTATTTGCTTCTTGTGAAAAAGTCTTTGTCATATAGTGTTATTAGAAGCATGGTGTAATTATTTCTCATAATGTCTTTTATATCTTGATTATCAAATTAGAGTAGTAGATAATTTATTAGACTATAAGAATTCAAATATAGTCTATTCTACTACTACTTGTCAGGTTTCTTCTTGTTGGAATTTTTTTTTTGTCTTTTTATGTGACTTGCATATCTATAAAATCTTATTTATCAAAGAAGTTGAATAATGAGATTTCAGATTACCATAATAGTCTGAAGCTTACTTTAGAAGAAAACTTTTTATTCTTTGATGAGTTATAGATCACATTAAAATTTTCCATTACTATTGTATAAAAACCTTGTCCATGATTTCTTTTAATAAGTTTAATTTCTTATTCTATACTATTTTATACCTTAGATTATAAAAAGCAATATAGATCTTTTTTTTTTTTTTTTGAACTGGCTCATTCTTGTTTTATTTGCGAGAAAGATTCATTGTGTACATATGGTTATGCATTTACAATTTATATGTCTTTCTAAAATACAAATTCAACTATCTAAAGATGGATTTATCCTTTTTATCGATCGGCTTGTTGCCATCTACTGTGGGGCCTAACATGCCAAGGATGGCTAATTAGTATTGAAATTAGAAGAGAAAGAAAAGGAAAAAATTGTGAAGGGGTTTGTGATTCCTTTGAATGATCAATCTATATAGTGATTAACCAGGTCTATATATTGTCTTTGATTGATAGTTCAGATAATGCGACATCTGATAGTGGTTGTATTTGAATATAACTTTTAGAATGTTTGTCTTTTTTGGTAATGTTGTTTATTATTTCCCATTCTACAGTGTGTTTACATCACTCCTTCCATATTAAGTGTAGAAATTCTCTATATTGATTCATACACTTTTGAAGTATTAGTTGTGATATTGCATGTAAGCCAGTATAGTTGTTGATTGCAAGAGTAATGTCTTTCCTGATAATACCTTTGATGAGATCTGAGGTTGCTTAATCAGATTTGTTAAAAGACATATTCCTTATTATGTGATGAAGAGGAGGAGTGATAACAGATGCTTTGCAGTTTTTCATATTAAGTGTGAAGATACTTATTAGTTTTTACCTGTGTGTTTTCCATGTTGTAGTACATAGGAAGACATGAGAAGTAGTTTCTGTTTCGTGACATTTGATGCAGTTTTTATTTCTATATATGTATGGTTTGCATCGGTTCAGTTTGATCATGATTTATACCCTTTATTGATTGTATTTTTCGCAGATTATACATATTAATATGATTTGTATACATTTGATTTACATGATAAATGTAAACTATGTAAGCTATTTACGTTAAGTAAATTACTATCTACATATAATATATAAAAACAACTCATATTGAGCTAGAGGTGTATGATAAGGGTACACGATACTCTCTTAATTTTTCCTGGAACAATTTTTAAAAATAATCCAGTTATCAACCATTGTATATACTCTAACCTGTACTATAGATTTTAAGTATTTCGGTGTAGTGTGCGAATTACTTCTCCTACAAGGTCTCCTGATAAAAAGCATTACCTATATTTGCACATGCTGATCAGCATCCTACCGGTTTAATATTTACTTTTTTAATCAAGAGTTGTTTCCCTTAAGAGGTTACGGTATCTGCTTTTGAATACAGAGTCATGTACTTGTGGATCTAGACCATCTTGAATCAGGTTGTTGAGGCTGTGGTGGGTCTCAATGTTGTTTGAAACCTGCCTCTCATGGTTAAACCAAAAGAACCATTGGATGGCTCAAAGTCATTGACATCAAATTTACCTTTAACAGTAGTAATCTGATAGTTGCCAGGTTGATTGCTATCATGCTCAATTAGCTTTTGGACGTCCCTTTCAATTGGATAAGCCAAATAATTGGCCAAAATGCTGCGTCTAGTTCCTTGAGTACCTTCTGATGCTACTTTATGTTATGAAGAAGAAGGCTCGAGAGTGGTTGCTTTATGCTTCGCTTTTTTCCGTAAAGTTTCGGCAGTTTTAACCTCCATAGTTGTTTGTGTTGTACCTTATTTATATGTTCTGTTGTAGTGTTTCTTCCTAGCGGTATAGCTGGTAATGTCAAGACCACACTCTGAACACTTGCATGGTTTAGGATGCGAAGGTTGTTTTCAAGTAGTTTGCTTGTCAGCAGGTATACCAGGTTTTTTGCCACCATGTTGTTTATCTTTTCTAGGTCGATGTTTTCTTTTCTTGTTAGAAGAGCCTGGTGCAGGTTGTGTGGCAAGGACTTGTCATTTAAAGTTACTAAAACAGACCGAAGAAGCTCGACCTATCCACTTGGAAAAGAGCATCTTTTCTTGAGATAACTGTTTAGTTGGTCCTATGTACTTGAATATAGCACCATATGGAAAGCTTATTTCCACTGAGATATTTGTCATCATTGTGGTTTGGATATAAACAAAAAATAAAAACAACATTCTTCCTCTCTTTCGAAAATTTCTTAATAAGGAAATTTTTACAAATTTTGATAGGAGTGGGAAAGAGTTTTTTTTTTTGATGTGTGGCTTGCCTTGCAACCAGATCATGGTACAGACATACCGTTGTTTCAAGAACAAAGTTGGCTTAGCAACATTTGTATCAAATAATGTTCTTTTAACAAATTTGAATACAACATAGTCAACCTTTTTAAATGACAGGCCCAATTCTATGCAACAAACATGCTATCCAGAATCAACAACCTTAACCTTGCAGGACAAATAACACAATTCAGACTACAAGAACTTCAAAACTCTTTTTGGTCACCCTTCTTCAACACCACTCACATGACAAAACCAATTCACAAACCAGGTATCAATCTCTCACATGACATAATATGGATGCTCAGAAAACTAGTTATCACTTTCAGTACATCCAAATCCATCATTACCATCAAACAAATTGAAGACACAATAGAACAACACATGGATACAAAATGGTTCAATCAAATTAGAAACAACTTGTGTAAATACAACTTAATATTCATTTACCAAATAATGAATGAAGACTGCTCAAGAATCTTACCTTGGCACTTAATTCCTAGATACCCAAAATGGTATCCAAAAATCATTCCTATCCTGCAACAATTACTGGATGAGGAACTCTTTGATTCCAAAGGCTTCCAGAATACATTTCATATTTACACACTATTACAATACCTAGAAAGAAAACACTGAATAATTGCTATACACTATTCAACAGAAGCAATTGGACAAAAACAAAAACAAAGAAAAAGGAACATCCATGAAAAGATCTTATATACACATTACAAAAGAATTCAAGGCAACTTTCCATTAATACCATATAGTGGATACTCCATTAACAAAAGAACACCAACCACACATATATGCTTTTTCTCAAGAACAATATAGCAAGCCTATCAAGTCCTGGTGGCATACAAATAGAAGAGTTTCAGTAACACCCTGAATAACAATCCTCACTACAGAATTCAACTTTCAGTTCACAGCTCCCAAAGCAAAATAAACTTCTCCATCAACAAATCCACCCCATGTATTTCAAGAGTCCAAATCTACATTAATCCACAACTAGATACTATAGAAGATTTGAAAAATTTCATTATAGCAAAAGATGAAATCATCAATGAACTAGCCAACATTTCTACCTCCAACAACAGCAAACACAACTTCATTGCATATACAGATGGCTCAATTACCTGTATCAACAACTACCAATACATGGGTTATGGATAGATACTTTCAGACGAAGTCAACAACCATCATGAGTTCAAAGGACAAATACAAGGTTCCCCCTCCTCCACCAGAGTAGAATTAATGGTAATATTTATAGTGATAGTAACAATTCCACCAAACTCACTTATCAACATATATACAAATAGCCAAGCGGCAATCCACGCTATACATAAAATATCCAATAGTTCTTTACAGCAGTCAGTTAAAACAACTAAAAAAATTGAAGTCTCATACAACTCATAATGAACAGATACAATTAACGCAACATTCAATTCTCTTTACACAAAGTCAAAGCACATAGTGGCATCCCAGAAAATGAACTAGCTGATTCTCTAGCTAAAATCGACTACCTCAACATGAAACCTGAATCTAGACTGATACACATTCTTTCAAACACTAAGCACATTCATACAGTGGAAATGTGAAGAAATAACATTATTGACATGCCAATCAAAATCTTCTGTAAACAGATATTTCATACCAAACACTTGTCACAATGAAGATTACTTAAAAGAAATAGAGACTGGATCAATCGAATCCAAAATTCAGTAACAGATTGGCAAGGAACATTCCAATCCATCAATCCCAGCAACATAAACCATGGCATGACATCTTTTCAAGACCAGCATAACAGAAAATTCGCAATCAACTTCTGGAACAATGAACTCCCCACTCTCAGCAAACTTCATCAAAGAAACTCAAAGATTTTCAAGGACAACTGCTGTATAAAGTGCTCAAAGACAGAAACGACCACCCATCCATTTCTTTACTATACAGACATACAAATACATAGAGAAGATATCAAAAACATTTTGACCAATCTACTAAAAAACTTTAAAACAACAAACTCACCAAGAATCCTTGTAGAAAAAATATCCAAATTAGAAATCATGCAGTATGAATCCCCTCTACAGGACTTCATTAAAGGGATAATTAGAAAAGATTTCAGCATTCTAATATCAGATTTAATAGAATATAAAGCAATAACACAGCAAACTATAAACAAATGCATCAACACCTTTAGAAGCCACCTCCAAAAAATCTGGTCAGAAAGATGCCTACAAACCAATCTCTAAGGAAAAGTAAATGGCATAACTTGAGTCAAAAAACATTTCAAAAGCAAAGGGCAACTCAGAATATCACTAGAGGAAAGATTCAAAGATCTAACAATTAAAGATCAGTATGTAAATCTCATAAACTACTGCATGGACGATTTCTTCCAAGGCAATACAAACCCCTTTTCTATTTTTTCCTACAATTTTAACACTAACTAGCTTCCCTTGGCATGTTAGGCCCCGCAGTGGGTGGCAACAAGCTAATCGGTAAGTCACAATAGTCTCTTTAGATAACTTTATTTGTAATCAAGATATATAAAGTTGTAAATGTAGTCATACAAACAACAAATTTTTTCACTAAATAAAGTAAGGATGAATCAATTTAAAAAAAATGATCTGGTTGAAGTGGATTCCTGAAGGACCATATCATTTAGTAAATATTCTAGTCAGGAATGAGAATGTGATTTATGATGTATCTTGTCTGTTTGTCAGTGATCTTTTTGAATTTCATTAGGTTTGCTGTTTTGTTGGTTTTGTCTTTATGAGATTTATTTGATGTTTTTTATTGCCTTTTGCACATTGCCAGACTCCAAGTATTCTCATTGGTATGTTGAACTCTAATCCTTGTATAGTTTGACCATTAAATGATATGCCCATTTGTCTATCCTGTTGTGAACTGTTTATTATTATTAGGTCAGATTTTGAGGGATTAATCTGGATGTCATTTTATTGAAAAAAAGTTTGTGCAGTGTTGATTATTTGTTGTAGGTCTTGTTAATTGTTTGCAAACCATGTAGTGTCATTCATGTAAGCATTGGCTGTGATGTTCAAGTGTTGAAGAAACCATCTATCATGAATGTCTTTGCATTGTTTGGAGATTATAGTATAGCCTTGACAGGAGCTAAAATTTTTGGATAGTCGTGGGTCATAAAAGATGCATACAAGTAAAGAAGAAATAGTATCTCCTTGATTAATTCCATCCTCTACTGAATAAAGGTCTGTGGGGCCAAATAGTGTAAGAACAGTGTTATGACAAGAGTTCAAGAAATTTAACAATGTTTTTGAAATAGTCTTTGATATTTTTATTCTGTTGAGGGCTTTTTCTAGTATGTATATAGAAATTGAGTCATAGGCTTTGCTCATGTCCTGACTGAGAATCTATGCTTATTGAGAGTTTTGTTTTGCATGTTCAATTATGCTTTATAAGATATGAATAGGTTCTTAAATACTACTTCCTAGGAGAGCGGCCCAGTTGAGAGAAGATAATATCTAATGTTTTGTCAGGACAGTTGTTAGATGGTTGTTGATGCATTTTATGAATATTTTCCTGCATGTCTCTAATAGAGTTATGGGTATGGTTATTTTTATGTTGTTGTTCTAAAGTTTGGGTTTTGGAATGGGGTAAATTGTACATATGCGCCATTCTTTGGGTACTATTCTTGCTGTACGTATATCATTGAATAGATCTGTCATGTATTATATAGTAGTTGTGCCTAGTTTTTTAGAGCTATGTATGGAATTTGTGAGAGGCCTGGTGCTGATGCATTGTCTCTTGTTGTGATGACCTTGGAAATCTCTATTGTTGAGAAAGATTGTTGAGCCTTGTGAAACCATTTCTCTTTTATGTGTAGTTAGAGTATGTATTCCTGAATCCATTTTGGCCAATTGTTGTGATCTTGTATTGTTTGTTTTGTTGTCCAGTTGTGAAAGTGAAATTTAAAACCAATTCTTTAATCTTGCTAGGTTCTGTGATGATGTTTATTTCAGGCACTGTGGCAATGAGTTTGATTAATGTGATTTGTCGCTGAGGTCTGTCAAGAATAGAATTGATCATGACTTTTTTGTTGCTAGTCATTCTGCTTTATTTTTTGTCGAGATTTGTAGTTTTTGATAATCTGGTGTGTGGCTTTATGTTGAATGATTATTTGTCATAGTTGTGTATGCCATTTTTGTAACTCAGTGTGATGTGGTGAGTTTGGGAATGGCGGAGGTGGGGATATTGTATACTAGGAATTGGTGGAAGTTAAAATGATGGTTGAGTGTGTTGTAATTGTAGTTTGTGGAATTGTCAATAGTTCTTTGACTTGAATGTAGTAATTTTTGTAATTGAATTATTTTTTGTAGCAGTGAGAATTGAATGGTTGTATTGCATGGTGTTCTTTTTTTGTGTTTGTTCTTCTTGACATGTTTGTGTCTACTTTAAGAATGACGTTTCTTAAAAGGTTCCACTTTTCTTCTATTGAGGTTTTGTTTTGTCCTGACCTTGCTATTTTTTGATCATCTTTTTGCTGAAATTTGGACCAGTTTTTCTCTAACATATATTGTCAGTTGTATTTAGAACGTGTATTGTTATGAATTTGAAGGAATAGGGTGGAAAATTACCATGTTTCCAGATAGAAGATGGTTGCCGTGTGGTCGCTAGTGATTGTGGAACTTGTGTCTTGATCTATAAAA
>CAJVPT010004310.1:0-13681 GCA_910592055.1 Acaulospora colombiana | reverse complement strand
TACTTTTATTCCCCTTAGGAACTATAGCATATTCATGTTAGTGAAGGATTCTAACTCTATGTTTTCCTGCTTTAGTTTTCAGTCATCTGCTTAATTTAGAAGAGGATAAATTGAGCAGGTTAACAATATTTAATAGTTATAGTAGAGCTTATAGATTTGCTATCTAATGATGAAACTGATATAGTTTTGATATTATATTATCTTTATCTTTATATATTTTAGTCTATCTTTTTTTTTTTAAAAAAAAAAAAAACTTTTCCTCACAGATTACTGATTTTTTAAAATTTTCTTTTATGATAATTTAAGGAAAAGAAAATGCAAAATAGGAAAATAAGTTTGCAAAGAGAACTGAGAAGTAGACTCTTACAAATAAGACCCAACTACAATGAAAACCTTTTGATAAAAGAAAACATAAGAGTTACATACAAAGAATTCAATATGAAACTTATAAAGAAAAACACTCTAGGCAAGGAAAAAACAATCAGTCAAGCTGAAAAAAAAGTATACAAATAGGAAAATAATATTAAAAAAATATAATATAAATTAAAGAAAAAAAAAAAGCTGAGTAGACAAGCATTTCTATAGCAAAACTCCAGGCACAATAGAGTAAACAAGTCAAAACAAACTTTCAACAGGATGGTTAAAATAAAGAAAATATTTATATTCTGGAGAAAAAAACAAAATACAAAACCACTGAAGCAGCCTCTACAATAGAATTTTAGGGAAAAAATAAAGAAATAAAAGAGAAGTATATCCCATAGAAAAAGACATTAAATCAGGTTCAACTATAAATACAACAGATTATAGGAGAACTGTTACTCATATAGTAGATCAGAAAGAAACTCTAACTCTTATCACAATCTAGGCCAAGATTTCCTTTTGATAGAAGCACTAGATATGGCAGAAAAAGAGTTAAAGTCAGTATCAAAGCAACTGAAATCCCAGAAAAAACATCTACTCAAAAAATTACATACTTGACAAGAAGTCTTAATTCTCTCAAAGGTTTGATAGCAATCTGTAGTGAGAAAAAAAATAAAAATGAACATATTATTGTTATATTTGGAGATCAACAGATAGCTAACAAAGTATATAACACAATTTTACTAGATATTGATCAAAAACATCTTAAGCACATAGCAAATATCTCACTAGAACAGAAAAGGAAAAATAGTATTGAAGTATGAGATATTTTTCTAGACACTAAATTTATTGACATATAATAAATCTTTTTTAAATATGAAGTGATCCCCAATATCAGTATGTTTATATAACAAATATAGAAAACTGCAATTATTATCTTTTCTAAAGAAAAAGAGAAAGATCAAAGCATAAAAAAATGAAGGATTCTCATGAAAGTAGATTCAATCAAAATCTTTAATGCAAAATAGTCTTTACAACAAAAAAATTACTGTGGCAACATTACAGTCGAACTCACAAATTTATTACATAATATTATAGCCTTTAATTTCCATTATATCTACATACAAAGCAAGATAAAGGCATATTACATTCCAAAATATATGTCATATAAGAGAAAATACTTTATATTCATTAGTTTTGAAAAACAAGACCTTAAATGCAGTAGTAATATAAAGCTTTCAACTTGGTAAAACTATCACAGTATAAAAACTTATCATGATTAAACTATACACGATATGTGGCCGTGTAGATTATTTAGTAGCAAAGTGTTTATTCACGAAGCAAAGAGTACAATAGCAACAATATTATTATGAATAAGCAAACAGAATTGAAAAATTATACAATAGATATAAACCAGCACATATAGGCACAATTATAAACCTGACAAATCCTTCTAAAAACAAAAGAATATATCCAGGCTTCTATGTAGTAGCAGTCCGATAGAACCATAATAACAAGAAAAGATTTAAGAATTAAGAAGGACACAATACTCTTAATGAAATCTAAGCAATTCTAAGAAATCTTTAAAAAGAAATTATAACATCAAAGAAGATATTGCAGGCCTTGATGAAAGAATTATATTTCTAGAAAAGGAGAATATAAAGACAACAAGTCAAGCTAAAGAGGAACCTATCTTCTAAATAAGTACAATGCCAACACAATACTCAAATATAGGAGAAAATCAATAAAATAGTATTTAAGCATAACAACAATAACTACACTTATCAATTAATAGAATGTTTGATTTTTAATTTCCTAGATAGTTTATTTAAATAAAATTAAATAGTTATATAATAATTTATATGGACTGATGGGCTGGTGCATATTTGATTCTCATTATATTGGGTTTAATTTGAATCCGATTTGAATCCGATAATTTTGTAAATTTAAAATTCAATATGATCCAAATCTGATTGAATTAAAAATTTTGAAATTTGATCTGATCCGATTCATATCTGATTCATGGATCAATCGGATTCAGATCAAAATTGTGAACACTAGTGATATCTTTTTATATAATTAGATTTAGGCCTTGTTCGATCATTTATACTTCATCATGAATTCAGATTATGTAATATTCAGGATTTTTCCAGTGCTTTGATTGTGTTAAAGACCTATTTGTTTCTATAGTAACTATTATATTTCATATTTATATATGGCATATATTAAACTAGCTTTGTTTTTTATATTCTTTTATGATTTCTTGACAATCAAAAATAGCTACTTTCAAATTGGTGACTATTTCGTTTTTGCTGTTCCTATATTTTGATCATTGTTTTTATTAGAAAATATTTGTTGAAAGGTAGGCTGATCTGTGAGGTTTTCTATTATGTTTTTCATGTTGTCTTCTTGGATTTCTTTATTTGATTGAGGATCTAAGGTTGTTTTAATGATATTTTCTTCTTTGGGTAGAATGCTTATAGTACTTTTTATGTTATTATTGTTGGGTTTGTATATTTATATTTTCTGGGATGAGCCTGATGATGATCTCAAGGACTCTGTTCATATTGTTGTCCATTCTATTAATTGATAAGTGTAGTTATTGTTGTTATGCTTAAATACTATTTTATTGATTTTCTCCTATATTTGAGTATTGTGTTGGCATTGTACTTATTTAGAAGATAGCTTCCTCTAGAGCCACCATTTGTTCTTTATCCTTATTATAAGTTTTTGTTGAGGAAAAACAAGACTCTTTCTCCTCTTGCCTATCTTGATCAACTGGTGCACCATTTTAGAAGCAGTCTGCTCACCCTGGCCCCTTTCTTCTTTGTCAGTTAGATCTTGAACTGCTCTCAAGTTTGGCAATTCTTTTACTTAGTTTTTCTATATAAGCTTTAATGAATCATACTCATTTATCAGTTCAGGATTATGTTATCTCCTGCTTTGGCCTTCTGATGAGTCTTTGATGTTTCTAGGAGGTTCCCTATTACTTCCTGTTACTGGATGGTTCAAGGATCTAGGGTGTCTTTGTCAACCATTATTGTTTTGACCCTGATATCTTCTTCTTTAATTATTTGTCCATCTCTGTTCTGTGGTTGTGGTCGAGCTTATTGATTTATTGTTTGATGGTGAATCTGTCACTGGCTTTATATCTGTTTCTACCCTTGTATGCTCCATTCTATTTCTAAACCTTCCAGTTTTAGATTTGGGACTCTTTGTGATTTCTTCTAATAGAGCTTTCACACTCTAGGATAGTCTCAGTCCTTGTAGAAAAATATGCTGCCTACAGGCTCTCATTATGGCTTCTTTTGTTGTAAAGCATACCACTGTGAAGTTCTGTTTTTTCAACGTGTAAGGATTTTTTGATACATAACAGGCCTTAGCTTCTGTACCAATAAGAACTCTAGTTATCAAACTCAAAAATATTCTGTTTGTGCTTAGGAGTCTGGCTAAATGCTTGTTTCGTTCAATTAGAACTTCATTTATTTCTCGGTCTGTTAGCTCTTCTTTAGTGAAGATTACCTTTGTTGTTTTTGTTTCAAGTGGTGCCATCCAGATTTCTTCTGGATTGATTTTGAGATACTTATACCACTTAAGATAGGCTTTTGCTTTGAATTTGATTTTTACCTCATAGATATCAATATTTTTAACAGCTCCATATCTTTTGGGGGTTTTGTTTATATAGCTTCTAGAAAGTTTACGATCCATATCTATTAAATTCACATGTCCTATATCTTCTTCTTCTTCTAGATTGTGGTTTCAGAATATTTTCTTTTCCATTTTATCAACAGATGGATATCTTATATGTTCTCTTATTTCAGGTTCTAGTTGCTGGAGACTAAAAGTTTCTTCTTTTCTATTTATCTCTTCTAGGTATTTAAAGAGGTCTTTGCCTTCTTTAAAATAGATAACCAACTACTTGTTTTTATTGGTGAAGTTTTTCCGGAGGAGGTTGCTTATTCTGGAATAGCTTTAAAACATTACATAAGTAGGCCTTGATTTCTTCTTCTGAACTTTCCAGAATGTTTGTTGTCATGACCCCTAATCAATACGCTCCTTTCTTGCTTATATAGTATGGGTTCGAAGTAGGACCTGTAGTTCTATTTCTTGTACTATATGAGTTGCATTCACTTTTGTTTTGGCCTTGAATCTTTTCTCTAAGGGCTTCAAGTTTCATGTCCTCCTCTATCTCCTTTTGTTCATAAGCATTGAATATTATAATTTTATTATCCAATATTGATTCATTTTCCACGGGAGCAACAATTTTTATGGACAGGGTTTTTGTCTTACTTGGATCTTCTTCTTCGATCATATCCAGGAATTTATCCTCAATATACAGTTGAAACAGGTTTGTTTCTTTGCCCTTTCCTAGTTGCCATAGATGAATTATATGTTGGATTAAAATCCGTTTCTTATAAAATATAGTTTTGTCTATTCCTAAGATACTTGCAATAATGCTATTAAGTATTGTGCAAGTTTTTTGAGCTGGAGTTGACATTCTCTTTTCATATTGAGTGATAGTCAGTCTTTTTTTAGCTATTTGTTGTGTAGCTCATAGCTTACTATGTTTGTCGTGCTTTTTTACGAGTCGGATTAGTGTGTCAATAATATTCTTCTTTCTTTTATCTACTATTTGTCGAATCTTTTCAGTTTTGTTCATTGTGTACATGGTATGGTGAATAATAATAGGGGTGGATCACGTCGTATTAATGTTGTCACATGGTATAAAAAAACCTTTTACATGTATTGCTTATTGTTTTTAGCTATTCTTCTATTTTGATATGTATCTTGATCTTGTTTTGATTAGACATGTGTTGAGTATTCTGTTTTATCTAGTATTGTTTACTTATTTACACTAGCTTGTTATTATGTTTACAGACCCCTGACACTCTGTTTACATTGATCACTTTCTGTTGTAGTAGTAGTGATTTTTAATCTTACCAAATTTAGTCGCTCTTGTTATTCTGTTATAATAGATCTTCGTCAAACTTATTTTGACAACAGCTTTATACATGTATACGTGTTTGTGCTACTTTGGTGAGATGTTTTGATATGTGTGGCAATGGGATATGCACGTTAGGCTGTTTAGACCTTGGGAAGCTTTGATATCCTTCTGGGTCTTAAGGGATTTAAGATTCGCTTGATTTGTTGAGCAAACCTATTTGCTTTGAAATTCCTTGTAGGGTCAAGAAAAGTGTCAACCTATACTGACCTAGCTGCAAGCTCTGTAAAGTTGATATTGGCTCTCCTTTTCTGACTGTGAATCAGTTTATGTTGACTTATTTCGTTCTTCTTAGAAAAGAGAAAAAGGCCAAGATTGTTGATATATGTTGTGTTTTTTTAGTGATCATCAGACTAAAACTATGCACAAAGTGTTATTCTATACTAGGATGTCTCTTGTATATTGGTATTGGGAGAGTATATATCTTGAGTTGTGTATGTTGTCTTTTTCCTTTGGTATATTGCCTAAAAAGGAAATTTCTAAGGATCTGAGGGATTTGCAAAAAGAGTTTTTTTTTTTTGCCTTTTAATTATAATATATACTATATTACTAAAACTAATATTTTAATAGATAATATTTTATTAAGTAATATTATATATTATATTTTTATTTGTATGTATATTAAATTTCATTAATTTTTATCAAATATTTAAAAATCTACTTGATAAAATATAATTGTATTAATAAATAGTTAAATTTAGAAATTATTATCATTAATTTATAATCATTGTTTTTTAGAAAATATTTTATTTTATTAAGTAAATTGATTTTAATTAATTAAGTAAATATAATTACTACAATTAATTCTATCTATAATAAGTTTTTTATTAAATTTTAATAAAAATTTATAATGATATATATAGATATTAATAAAAAATTAAATTTATAATCAAACAACAAATTTCCATTTAAATTTAATGCAAATTCCTCCAAATATAGAAAATAATATTAGAAATGTATTTACTTAGTTGATAAAAGTATATTTATATAGTAAAATAAAATATTTTATATTCAGCTAGGATTATAAATAAATTATAAAATAATTTTATATTTTCTAAGAATTATATTTACAATTTATGTAAATAATATTTATTTGATTTATATAAATAAGTATACATATAATATAATATGATATAATATTTTAAATAAAAAAACTAATTCTGGGACCTGTGGATCAATAGCACAGTGGTAGTACTTTCAGGTCGCAATCACAAGATTTGTAGTTAAATACCACTTAAGGACCAAAAATCAAAATTACCCTTCTGATCAGGTATACCGGTTATCCTGTGAAAGTTATACTCAATCATCTGGAACAAGCTTTAATTAGGTTAGGCTGCGTGAAGATGGGACTTCTGCCCTTTTATCAATTAGGAGCTGAGATCTATGGTTATACTACTGGAAGTATTGCATGAATAAAGGCTTCTAGTCTAACCTACCATAAACGCCCCACAAAACTTCCTACCCTGGTAGTCTCCAGGACCCCACCCTTCTAGCTTAGGATATCCCAATATGGTGCTTCGCTTAAATGAAAACCAGTCAAATGGGACTAATCCAATGCTACAGGTGGTGATAAAGAAGGTAAAGTGCCCCCTTCTGAGATCTGAGCGAATAATATCTGGGAGTATTAGAAAATAAATTAAATCCTATCGGGTACATACTATACAGACTAGTTTAGTGAATATAATTAAAAATTTATAAAAAACTCAATACTAAATTAGCCTGTTTCACCATCGATGACTGTGTATTAACCGTCCGGCCCCTAGTTGGATCTGCCCTACTCACAAAGTGGTTAGTAGGTCCATCTAGAGAAAACTGCGATAGGTTATCATTAATCTGTATGTATATAGAAAATATATAGTTTGTATGAGATGATTGATGTGATGCCCAGGATTTCATTATCTAAGATGTTAAGTTAATTCTAAATAAAAGTGCTTACATCTAATACCAGTTGTGGTTTAAAAAAATAAATAAATAAAAAAACTAATTCTTATATTTTTGTAAAACTTTTTGTTGCAAAGAATTGAGCATTTCTATATAATTACTATCAAAATCTAATTCAGAATCTTGTTCAATAAAATTAATAAGATTATTAATATTTTGATGGTCAAATCAGATTTGGCTTTTTTTTGTTAAACAAAATCTATAATATTCTCATTTGTAATATCTAAATTTTCAAATAAATCATTAATTACAATATAATCATTTATATTAAAAATATCTTCATTATTATATGGTAATTAATTAATCAATTTTTTCATTTCTTCTAAATTATGTTGTTGAAATAAAATTACTTCTCCAATAATAGTACTATTAAAAGCAAGAGTTTGAGAATCATCTATTTCTTGAGGAATTTGAGAAAAAGAAATAATATCAGTTTTTTTCAACAATTTGAAACAATATTAGGATTAATATTATTTCAAGCTTCTGCAATCCAAATTATTGTATGTTTGATATTAATTTCTTCAGGAATTTTTTCAGTATTATATGTCAAATTAAATTGATTTATCTTAAATTTTATCAACAATCTTCTATATTGCACCTATATAAGTTAAGTTTAATTAATATATTGAAATATTAAAATTCTTAAATTATTATATTTACCTTAAATAAATGAATAATTCCTACATCCATTGGTTGTAAATATGCAGTTGTGTTGGTAGATAATAGATATAATATAATATTTGACAAATCCTCTGATTTCAAACTATTGTCATTACAATGAGCAGGTGCCTGGTTATAAAGAAAAATAATAAATCTATTATCTTCTTTCATTTGATTATTTAAATAAATTAAAAATTTATTCCAAATTATAGTAGGCATCCAGGTAGTTTTATTTCAATAGTAACTAACTGGTAAGTCTTCTCTCTTGATTTTGTTCAAAATTCAAGATGATTTAAAATAATGAATCACTAAAGGTTTTATTTTTATAGAACCTAATAAAATATATAAATATAAAGTATATAAATTTTTTTAAAAAATATAATCTTTTAATACCTATAAAATTCACACAAAAAAGAATTGTGATTCTTTGTTTGTCTTTTTTCTTTTTCATAATTGCTTCTTTTGCAAGAGATCTTGAAAATTTTATTTTTCAATAAAGATCAGTTTTATTACAATTAAATATGTTTTTAAAAGGCCAGTCTTTTAATAAATCATGTAAAGTTTCTATAAATTTGGGAAGTTCTTCTAAAGGAGCACTGCTCCCTTCTCCATGGTACACAAATTGCTTCACATTGACTCTTTTTTTAAAATTTGTTAACCATTCTTTTGATGCATTGAAATCAGAAATATTTAATAGTTTTACAAATTCCTAAACCTGGTATGTCAAAATAAACCTAGTAATAGTTAAATTGACACTTAATACATTATTAATTCAAATCGTTAATGCTTTTTCAAGCAAAGAATACTTAGGACTTTTTTTTCTTTTTTTTGAGCTTTAATAGAATTAAGATCAATATTAAGCAAATGTTCACTATTTTTCAAAATTTTAGATATTGTACTAAGGCTAATATTATATTTTTGAGTCAAAGTTTTGTTTTCAAGATCAGGATATTTTTGTTTAAATAAACATAGTTTATATTTTTTAGCTCCTTTCAAAGTATGTTTCTAAAATTTAATATTGTGTCTTATTTTATTAGTAAATTGATTGAAAAAATTTTTTAAAAATGGAGTTAAAGTTTTGAAAAGAAGAATTTGATGGATAGATATGAAAGATATATACTTTATATATATAATAATAACAATTATCCATATATCCAAAATTGATTTTGAACCCCAAAATAATTATAATAACTATTTTATTAATTTTCTTATAAAATATTAAATAATTATTATAAAGTATAAAATTTAAGCTTTAGAACTTTATAAAGTTTTTAAATTAAATTATTGAATAAAAAAAAATTTTTTTTAAAAAGCAAGTGCATACAAAAATAATAATAATAATAATAAAAATAAAATAAAATAAAATAAAAACGAAGTTCGAGAAGGTTGATATGTCACACATATATATAGGTATAGATAGCATATTTGACAAAATTGTATGATGTAATGTTTTCTCTTTGCGCCACAGTTTGACAAGAACCAATAAAAACAGGCCAAGTCACTTGATCTGAGTTTTACTTACCTCACTCATCCATTTCCAAATGTCTTTCACGATGTTCGAACATTGTGATAAATTTATTGGGTACTGATGTACCCATTTTGGATACTTACAGTCTGACCAGACTGGGATTTGCTAAGTCTTAATCAGCTAAGTCTAAGTCTGACCTAACCAAATTAACTAATCAATTTTGCATATTAATGTACAGTATATTGTCGAAAACTATAAAATTTAAATATAGTATCTTTATTAATCTCCACGTTCTATTTCAATATCTTTGTTTATACCTTTCACTAATATCTAAAATAAATTTCATCTGTCTAACAAGACTCTTGATGTTTTATGTTTGTTTCTTTTCCCGTTAGTTCATACTTGATTACTATTATTACAAGTAAAGCTAATATGATACAATTTGACTAAAAAAGTTAAAGCTTTCAAAATCTGAAATTGAATAATTTCAAAATATTTTAGACGAGATACATAAAACCTTGGTAGATTTGTTTTAATTTTATGTATAAATAAAAAAGAGCTGTTGCAAATTTTAGTTACATAGAAAAAAATCACTATTCCCTAGTGATATTTTATGTTCATGAGTTGAGAAACTGGTGTCACATTGCATTTTTTATTACTGTGGTAACCAAAAGTGGAAAGAAAATTTTTTTGTTCTCATCTTTTTTATTTATTAATGCATATATTGTCATGCCAGTTTGACTATAGAAAAAAAGAAAATTTCAAATAAATAAAAATTCAAGAAAAATCACCTAATATAATTGTAATTTAATATCAATATGATACTTCAATCAATATAATGATAGTGAAAATTATAAATTGCTCGGTTATATAATATGGAAAGCCTAGTTATATGAGAATAATTTTTTTTTTTTGTTACTTGAATATACTTAATAAATAAGAATGCAATAGAACCACAATTATTTGACACATACCAACTGAAATAAAGAAGGTAGAAGAAAATATGTTGTCTTTTATCATATTTAAGACTTCAAAAATAGCAAACTGTACAGAAATGACAATGGGCAATGAAAGATGACAGCTGATCGTGTTTTTGACACTGGGAAATAGGTTCACTGAAAAGATGAAGCATTTGATCACACAAAAAAATATCTCTAATATTAAAGAAAATATTTTTAGCATAAAATTGAATTATAAAAGTAAAAATAAAATTTTGTATTCTACCTAATTTCACAAAAAATTTTAAATTTTCCATTTTAAAGCAAGTCAGAATTTGACTATATTTTTATAAAAATGAAAATAAAATGTAATTCTGTTTTAATATGAAAGTGAAATTGTGCATTTATATTGCAAACAAACCTCTCAATGTAATTAGACCTTGGAATATGCAAAAAGTATAATGCGCGCATAAATCAAAATAGAAATAGAATAAAGACTGAATAAAAATTTAATGACTATTGATACAGATTATATTGTTTTCACGTTTTATCCACAATGGCAATTATGTACTGGTTGTGATTTGTTAATTTCGGTAAAAAGAGATATACTAATTCTATATGCGGATTAGCTCATTAATGATGGTTGGTTTGGGGATTTTCTTGTTATGCAAGGGCTAATAAAAAATCTGTTAATCACGTGAACTTTTATTTTAACGTTTGAAATATGTAGTTACATGATCACACTTAAAAATACAGTAATTCTGCAGATGTTTATTTAGTGGTACCAAAATTGTTTTATACAGTATTCTATAAAGATTAATTCAAAAAATTGAAAAGCAGAATTAATTATATCTTTCCATTTAATTTCTCTATCTAAAGCATGTTTATATTTTAAATTAGTAATTCTTTTAAAAATAATTCATTACAGATGGATTCTTTGGAGTGTGATCATAGGATTTAAGTTTTTTAGAGTGTGCTATTATCACAAGATATGTTAACTGATTTATTCGTTTTGATCGCCTCAATAATGTTAATAAAATCGGAAGCTAAAAGATCACTAATATTGTTTGCGTGATTGTTTTCAATATTAGATTTATTTAGCTAATGCATAAGGATATTTTTTGTATATCTTTGCAAAGCTAAAATGGCTTTAACTTCTATTTCAATATTATGTAATTTTTTGTCCAATTCATTCAATAAAGCAGATGCCTCATCTAATATATATTCCAATTGTTCAATAGTATCGATATATTCATTTTGCAATAATGAAGAATCATTTTCGGTTTGTAAGGGTAATGTACCTTCGCTTAAATGTATATTAGTTAGTATTATATTAAAGTTTCTAAATATCAAAATGTGTATAATTAATTTTCATACCTTTCCTGAAAAACCCAATATAAAAAATATCTACAAATATCTGACAGATTATTGAAAATAGAATGAATAAAATAACTCATGATAAAATTTGAGAGATTGTTATGCAGGAATTGCTATTTTTATATTAAATTATCATATAATAAGTCTAAAGCACAAGAATATTTGACAAATCCTATATTAATACAATACCTATATAATCAATTAACGTCATTAATTGTTAATTATACAATTGATTTATTATGTTCAATTGAAAATTGAATTGTTTGGTACTGAGCTAGAAATCCTTTCTCATGTCTATCTAAAATGGAATTCAAAAATTAATTTGCATTTCAGATAAAAAATCTTTAAAAAAATCTTTGATCGCACATATTTTGTATTTCAACAATATATTTTATATGTTTCAAAAGAAATAAATTATAAATAAAAAATATTTTTATTATATAAAATATAATATAAATATAATATAAGCAACATCCACTGTTACTAATTAATATGTTACCTATATTATATTTTAAAAGAAATAATTTTAATTTAATTAATTAAAACAAATCATATGAAAATGCAGACATCGATGTCTGCGTTTTCACATAATTGTTGAAATTCAATAAAATTAAACAAATAAAATCTTATATATAATATTCTTTTCTCATTTGTCAAAGGTATTGGGCTAGAAATGTGCAGAAAAAGCAATGTTCGATTAGACTAATTTTACTTTTTAAGAGATAAATTGATAATTTTATCTGATTTGGGTTATAATGATATGATTTAATATTTTATGATCTACCTTTCGGTCTGAATTGGTTAGAAGTATAAAGTCTGACCAGACTGGAAAGCATCAATGTCTAATAATAACAGATTTTGAATATAATATTTTCCAAGTATAACCAGACGAAAGATTACTTAAAAAGTGATTTAATAAGTCTGGCCAGATGTAAAATCTTGGTTAAGACAGTTGGATTACTTTTATATTATAGAATCAGGTGTAATTTTATTGAGCTAGCGTGTCTAATTTCGTGGGAATGTGACTGTTGAACTTTCTTCAATAAGTCTAACAGATCTAGGCAAAGAAGCATTATATAACAGATTCATGTTTACAATTAAGATATTACGTAGTACTAGTAAAAGCTTAACAAATTTCATTACTACAAATGACTCTGACTGCTGAATCGGTACTTTAGCTTCGAGGAGATAAAAGTACCTATGAATTTCAGCAGAGTCTCTTATAAGGACACTTAACTTTATTATTTGACCAGCAACTTGAACCCCCATAATATCAAATTCATCTTTTTTAGGCTTGCAACTTTTACGTACATAATACATCCCATCATTAACCTCCCTCCATAACTTTACCTCGTCCTCTTGAGCTTTTTGTCTGGTACAAGAGAGGCAAGAGCACTAAACGTAAAGAAGTTCATAAATTTTCTTATTGTGCTTCATTACAAACATAATGTCTGGTCACCTCCCCTGACAACCGTCTCCTCTCCGATCGGCACTAGTATCGCTTTGTTTTTTGAAACTGGTGATAAATGATGATTGACCTAGAGGAAGATCTTGTAATGTTGCTTGAATCGCAAGTAAGATTACATTAGAGATATATTCCTTCATTCAGTGATTCTAAAAAGTTAGGACGAAACGAGAGATTTCTCCATGTATCATTTCTATAATATGAAAAATTAGTATTTTATTGTGCTGGTTTCATGAATAAATAACTTGTCTGGCTCGGAAGCTTTTGTACCAGACTTGAATTGTCATTAATTACTTGGCTTGCAATTGGTTCCTTCCATATTAATTTAGAAATAGATATACTATTCATGCCAGAGTATAGATATTGATAAAGTGATGTCGTGTTTTTTTTTAGCTTCCTGTTATTACATTATATTTTAATACAAACAGAAATGAATAAAATAAATAATAATAGTATAATAAAAATAAAAA
>CAJVPT010004309.1:0-13684 GCA_910592055.1 Acaulospora colombiana | reverse complement strand
AATTTTCAATAAATAAATTTTTAAAAATAAATATTTTAATAATAATATAAAATTATTTTATTAAAATTTAAAATATTTGAAAATCTTCAGAGTTCTATATATAAATTTTTGCTCCAGAAACTTCTAATAATAATGAGCACCTCCAGAGTTTTATACCTAAAAATTTTTAGAGATCTTTGTCAAAAAAATTTTCTGATAACCTTTAATATTAATGGCAAGAAAGTTCCCAAAGAAAGAAAAACTAACTGTGAAGTACCTAAAGATCTATCTGACCTTTTAAACAAGAGATTTATAAAGATTTTCTATAGTAAAAAGACTTATTTTCTTCTTTTTTGACTGTCTTGGTCCTCTTAGAGCTTTCACTTTTATGGTTTTCTAGAGAATTTTTCCTACCTCAATTTGATCCTAAATCTTGATTAGTACAAGTTCTTATTAAAGATGATTGACTAATATAAAATACATTAATTTTTGAAATATAAACAAGCTCCTATTAGTTATGTTCACATATTCTGATGATATCATTGATAATTAGAAAGAAAGTTACAAAAATATTTGCTTCCAAAAGCTTAAGTCCTTTAATGAAAACTTCTATGATACCAAAAAACCAAGCGATAGATAATATGAATTGCAAACTTTCATCTCTTACTTAAGTTCATTAAATGTTGACAAAGCTTTAATGGAAAAAAGCTGAGATCTAAATGCTTTTCTTGTAATATCCCAATCTGGTGTTCCCTTAAATGAAGGACTAGTTGAATTGACTTGTTTGATACCACAGGTAATGAAAAAGAAAATTTCTTCCAAGGTTCAAGTGAAGAAAGAAGACTATCTCAATCAAATAGATCTCTTTTGAGAAAAGGTTGTTTTTATTTTTGAATTTTTTTGATAGGCCTTAAATTATTCCCTTTTTTTAATAATTTTTCCTTTATATTTTTTTTAACTTAGCAATTCATTAGTTTTCGAGCAATAAATAGTAACAAACTGTTGGCAATAATCCTGGTACAGTAGATAAAGATTAATACTATCTATTAGGAAAGTATAATATTGTCCCCAAAATCTAATTTAGAGTACTTATGTATAAAAATAAATTAGTCACTTTGTGAAAATTTGTAAATTATTGTAGATTTACTTTAATTTCTCAATAAAGACAAGTTATTATGACATGATTGTGTGTTAAAAATATATATATATATATAGTATACTGTATATAAATATAAAAAAAACTCTTTTCACTAATTCTTTGATCATATATAAAAAAGATGTTCACAAGAAGGTTTATACTTTCTTATTAATAAAGCCTTTATATTTTCATTAAAACAACTTGAAACTTGTCTTCATTTATCTCTTCTATCTTTACTTACTTGTTTATAAACTTCTTTGAATAAAAACTTGAGCCTTTAGTGACCTGAAAAGACTCAAGTACACACTTCCTCTACTAAAGACAAGAAGTAAAAGGATTGACAAATGGAGTGTCACTTCACAGAGCTGGAAGTGACAAGAAATAGAAGTTTTGTTAGTAGAATAAGACTTATTATTCACCTTCTTACATACTGTTTTAAAGTGCTTATTGTTTATTATAGTTTTTTTGAAGATTTTGCCTATCTCGGTTTGATCTTGAATTTTTGGTAGTATAATATTACCTGACTTCTGATTGGTTGACTAGAAACACATTAGTAATTGAATGTAAACAAGCTCTTATTGGTCATCTCACATATTTCGATGATGTTATTGGTAATTGAAAAAGTTGATTGATACTTCATGTCTATTCTACTCCTCTAATTGGGTTAATTTACAGATCAAATTTCATGAGATCAATAATATATGAGCAACAAGTTTCCAGGTGACAAAAAAGCTACTATTTGTTTAAGCTAAGATCTTTTTCTCCTATTATTCTAGTCAGGCAAAGTTCAAGACTAAGATCTTCCTTTTATCCTAGTCAGATAATAAAGCTAAATGGTTTTTAGTCTATGCTAGCTTTAATTCTTTGATTATAGTTGAGAATATATTTTTTCAAAAGTTGTTGAAGAATATCACAATTAATAAGGATTCCTATCTCTTTTAAAACCCTCTCACCATTACAAGGCAAAAGAATTATTGAAAAATCTGGTCTTTTGAGTAATGAAAAATATATATCAGCAAAATTCTTTTAATTAGACATGACTGTTAGAAGGTTTCATACTGAAACAACATAACTCAGTCTCTACTAGGTTACATAAGAATCTGGAGCTCATTATAAGTTACCTGTCTATTATAGGTAGATAAAAAAATTATTATTCAAAGAAGGTTAGGATCAAGTGTGTTCTGAAAGTAAAGGCTCCCATTAGGCAATAAGTGTTCTTAAATAGTATATGAGATTGAAATCAAATCAAGAATAAATAAATTTCTCAGATGGTTAGAAAAAAAAAGAATATCTTAATCAAATATTTCTTATTGAGAAGAGATCATGAGAAGCAGGTCTTTGGAAGAAGATAGAAATCTTTTTTTCAATTTTTTTTTTTTAATTTTTTTGTTATCTATTTAGATATTTTTAAATATCCTCCTTTTCTTTCTTTCAATCCATCCTTTTATAGTTTTTTATATTTCAGCAGCTTGATAAGACATATAGCAGTAACAATCAGCTGGCAATAATGAAGTGAACTAGAAAAGTTTTTATCCAAAAATATTGCAGAGTGAAATATTGTTCCTAAGGCTGAACTTAAAGGCTTTTATGCTTATAATGAGTTAGTTAAATTAGAATAATAGTTTAGCTATAGTATATATCATGCTACTCGAATAAAAATGCACTTATATTTTCAATTGATTAATAAACTAACAATCTAGTTTAACTATAGGTACTTAAAAAAAAAAAAAAAACAAGTAAAATTATTAATATAAATAAAAATTTTGTAATTAAATTTAAAAACACTTTCTGCTACAAATAAATTTTTTCAAAAAAATTTTTTTACACTATATTAATTTTTTGAAAAAAGAGTTTTTACCCTTCTATACAAAAGCAAGCCTTAGAGAATATAATCAAATACTTTCAGATAACAAAATCTGCTTTGTAACAATAGAAAAAGAGTTTTGCTTAGTATAAAAAGACAAATATCTTTAGATTATTTTTGTTTTTAGGAAGGAGAAAAAACAAAAACAAGTTGATTTACAATAGGCTTCTTGAGATCTAATTTCAATTCATAAAGCTCTTAATCAGATCAGTGCAAGTTAACATCTTTCTAGGTACTAAAGAAGTCTTAGAAGCAATAGATTATATCAATAAATCAGTATAATCTCAAGGTTAATTGAAATCCAGAAGAACATTCAAGTCTCTTTGATCTAATAATTAAAAGATCATAACTACACAACAACTCCAAATCAACTAATTCATATCATATAAATATAAATATATTAACTTTTTACCTATTTGATATGTATTAAAGCAAGCTAATCAACCTGTTAACAAAATAGTGGAATGTGACAAATCAACAAACTAGAATGTATGTGATCAATCAGTACATGTTATCTAAAGTAAGACAATAGTTAATCATAATTAATTATATGTTAATAAATAAATATTATATGTATAAACATTTAGAAGCTACATGTCATAAACTTTATAATATAAATATAACAACTTATTGCCATATACATCAAATAAAAAAATTATTATATAATATTTATTTGATAATATGGTTAAAAAAACACTTATATGATAATATGTATTAATTTATTTATGCTGCGTGATAACATGTCAATAAAAAAATAAAAAATAATCAAGATCCTAAAGAGAAGGGAAAAAGAACTATTGAAGATATCAGGAAAGATAGCTTCTTGTAACAAGTTTATCTAAGTCACCCAATAAAAATATGACTTTACTTCTGAAAGTCAGATGCCAACTACTAAAATGGTTTCAAGAAACTATGAGTATTTGATGGGACAAACATCTTTTCTTAAAGGCTGGAAAGATGTTGTCAAATAGAATTTCAAAATAATTAAGGATTTAGATCTCTGGCCATGAAACACTAATGATTTGCTAAAACACATGATATTTTAGATCACATGACCTGACCACTAATTCCGAAGTTCTGAAGTGATGTGAGACCTGAATTGTTAATAGCACATAGACAAACACTAATAGATTTATAGTAATAGTTATGTTTCATTATGATTATCTTTATCATATTATTCTTTATTTTATTTTCCTTTTCTTTTTATTAATTACATATATATGATCTTCCAGAAGAACCACTAAGATTATATGTATATTAGTTTATGTATTTTTATTATATTTATTTATATTGAGAAAACATGCATTTAAAGACTATCTTTTTCCTTTATTAATAACACAGAGTTGTCTGCTCCTAGTTTATATTTAATAAAGTTTTTCTTTAACTAAGATATATAATGATAAAATGACTTCTTAACATTGCATATATTATACTTTTCATCAAGTTTCTCAACAAGTACTTAGGAAAGCAAGAATGATACAGTATGATCTGAGACTAACAGCAATTAACTAATCTCACATCCCTGTTAAGTCAATACATATTTTCTTAATACTAGATAATATTATTGTCAATCTATTGAGAATAGATCTAATAGTGCTGGCAAAAGAACATATATTGCAACAATATATTCTCATTCTTTGGAAAAAAAATAAGGTAAAAAAGAAGACTTGAAAGCACCTATTCTGAAAGAAAAAATATATAATACTGTATATTAACAAACAAGTCAGTAATACATGTATTAAACTTTGATCATGTTAAAGTTACTATGATGGAAAGCATTCCAATAGAAGTTCAACCAACTTATATAGAACTCAAGAAGTGCATTCTATTAAGAAAGTTATAATGAAGAATAAAGCAGTGGTAAAATAAATAGAAACAAAAGTATTAAAAAAAAATAGTATAAAAAAGTTGTATTATAGACAGCATGTCTTATAATATAAGAAACAGGGTTCAAGGGACAATAGTAAATTTATTCTTCATAAAATAATAGAGATCAATCAAGGTAAGGGTACTCCAAGCCATTTTGCTAGGAAAAAATAGAAAAGAGAATTATATATTTCAAAAAAGCTCTAAAAAAATGAATCTATTCAAAATAGAATTTAACAATAACAACCTTTGGATTACATTAGGCTTTGATAAAGAAGAAGATATAGCAAGATGTCTGAAGGCTGTTAACAAAAAAGAAGTTGAGAAATTTATACTTAGGAGAATAGACAAAAATATGAGTACATAACTAGCCTTCCAAAGGTATGCTTAGAACAAAAAGTTTTTCAAGCCGGAAAGCTTTCCATTTGTTAAAAATAGATCAAAATATATTATATTGCTAGATATAGATCACAAGCTTGACAAATATATGATTAGTCAAACAATGGAAGAATTTGGAAAGATTATTAATGTTCATGAATATAGAACATCTTTTTATCAAAAAATGTTTAGAGTTTATCTTTATACTTGCTGAGAATATATCATCTTAGATAAAGAATGGGTAATTAAGATAAAATCCAATTAAGTATGGCCTGTGATAGTTCACAAGGAACAAAATGATCAAGAAATTATTCAAATTCTAAAAGAAAGAAAGTGATACTCTTTAAGACTTTATAGAGTTGATAAATTATCTATAAAATCTATAAAGGAAGTCTTAAACCACATGAAAATTAAGGTCTTTTACATATCAAAAAACAAGATTATCTTGGTATTAGAAAACTATATAGTAGTGTGCTTTAAGAATAAAAAAGATCTAAGAGAAGTACTTTAGCACCAAATAAAGATTGACAATCAAGGGCTAGAATGGAATGCAAATAATCATTATTATCACAGAGTATCAGTTAATCTGGCTAGGTTAGACAATACACATATAATAATTCAAGAAGTAAGAGAGCAAAATTACAAAAGCCAAAATAGACAAGTGGAGATAGAGAAAGTAATGAAGATATCATGGTAACTGAAAAAGAAGTTACACTAGCAGCAAAACTCAGAAGTAATAATAGTCAACCAAAAAACAGAAAAAATGTAACAAGATTTATATTATCAATAACTAGTAGCAATAGAAAGTCAATAGGAAGGTAGAGGTATCAGGAAACAAATCAAGCTCCATACTAGGCTTCACAATATTCCTTAAAAACAGATTATGAAGCTTTAGATATCAGATAATATCAAAAAAAAATACAAAACAAGAAGTAAGAAGCCTAAGATCAACTGCAAAACAAGAGTCAAAGGTAGTTCAGCTAAGTAAAATATTAGATAAGTTTAATAAATAATTAAATAAACTAGAGAAAGGTTTACTCAAAAGGAGGGCCAACTGTTACTAAAAAAGAAGCACTAGTCTAATCACAAAAAAAAAGAAGAAATATCAATTTAACATTTCCAAGTCCAAAATATAGAATAAGAACAAAATATGACAAATAAAAAAGAACAATAGTAGGTAGTAGCAGAGCAATCAAGATCTTGATATCTTTTTGCAAATAGAAAAAGATAAATTTCTAGAGAAAAATAGAGAGGACCAACAAAAAGAAGCAAAAATAGAAGCAAAAACAAAAGAGAAAGATATATAAAAAAAGATGATTAGAATAGAAATATACAATATTAAAGATATTACTGATAGTACAAATCAGTATAGTCTTATAAAAAAATATAAAAACAAGGTATTGGAATAATAGGACTAAAACAAAACCAATCAATACAAAGGCAAAATGGATTTTCTGAAATTAAATGATCTTCAAGCAATTTCACAGTATCAATAAAGACACTCCATATAATATAGGGGTTAATCTCTTAATAAGAAAAGATCAGAAAAAAAATATAGCTTGAATAAAAGAGGTAGAAAGATACATGATAGTAGTTAATATGCTCATTAAATGAAACAAGATGTGTATTATTCAGATCTATATTTCTTCAGACAAATGGTAAAGCAAGAAGGTGCAAAAAAGAATACAAAGTTTTATTAAAGAAAAAAATAGACAAGGTTTTCATATAAAGTAATAGGAGACTTTAATGTTATATACAACTTTGCAAAAGATAAGAAATTAATATCTAAAGCTAAATTCAAACTATTTTAATATCTGAAAATATTGCTGTTCAACCTTTTAGATGAGCGATTCTTTCTTGATATACAGGTTGTATAAGAAGGAAAAGATAAAACTCCAACAAGATAGGATGCTATTAGCAATAGTTGAATTAATTATATATAGATATCTCAAAGTCTTACAAACTATCTAATACTTAGATTCAATAACCAAAGTATAGAGAAAACAATAGGAAATGATCATACTATATTAGTGCTAATAATGCATAATGCCAATCTCTTCACAAGAAATATAAAAAACAAGTCTTTTATAAAGAGTAAACAAAGAATTAATATAAAGAGATCAATACCCGAGTAGTAAAAAACATTCAGTAGAAGCCTAAATTATAAACTCAGAATGGCAATAGATCTATTGTTTAAAAAAAAGCCTAAAAAAGGTAAAAAAGTAGCTCAAGCAAACAAGATCTGGGAGACATTTGAAGAACAAATATATAGAGCAGTATATAACAAGCTTGAGATCAAGAAGCTATCTGTTTCCAGATAAAATATCATAGGCATGGACTAAAATTCATCAAGTATTAAAGGGTCTTTCAACTATTTATACTTTTTAAAAAGATAAAAAGTATATATGATTCAACCAAATTGCAAGCCCTTAGTATAGCAATTAGAAAATACAATACTATTTTTAGTTCTAATAATTAGATTGAAAACTATTGTATCCAATATTGTATTTCTCAAATTCTATGAAAACTCTTAAAAAAAGATATACAGGATGGCTTAAAACTTGCTTGTCAGAACAAAGAGACAAAAAAAAACAAGGAATGTTATCAAAAAAACCTTGCAATAAAGATATAATGTCTTACATAAAAATTAAAGAAGAATAGTAAACTCTTTGACTAACAGAGAGTGGATCAAAATAATATTGAATAAGATCAATATTAAAGATAGAGAAAAGGAATATATAACTATCAAGAAGGTAGAATTGAAAGGAAAATAAGGAAATATTATCACAAGATATTCTAAAAATGAAATGCCAATTTTGACAACCTTATAGAAGATTGGAAAGAAGAATACAATTCTAAAGGCTAGATTAAAAAAAGATGATACAAAGATCTATTGAAGCCAATTTTCCAAGAAGAACTATACAAAATACCTTAAGGACTTATCAATAATAAAGCCCTAGAGAGATTGCAAATCAGCTATAAAATACTAAAAAGACTGAATCAAAAAGAAAAAAAATACTTAGAAAGATGTTTAATTGCTTTCTAAGATAGAAATTACTTTAATAGGATGAAAGCAAAGTCAAAATCAAGGAAATGTGAACTTCTCAACATCAGATCAATAGTGTTGCTAAAGGTCATACAAAAATACTTCATCAAGATTCTCACAAACAGATTGGAAAATATCTGCAAGACCAATAATATTCTGAGAGGACTTAATTATGTGGGATTACTAGGAGAAAGTATAGAACTGATTCAAATTCTTAATAATATTTGTGAGGAAGCAAGAGAAAATAAAAAGGAATTATGGATACTGTGATCAAATTTATATTTGATCGGTGTGTTCAAGTGAAATTGCTTTTAAAAGAACAATTTCCAAAGAAAGAATTAAAGAAATGGTTTATAATGAAGAAATATTTAAGAAGAGATTTACCAAGAATCCTTTAAACAGTGTCACACAGTGTTTCACAAGAAATATAGTTCATTCAGAATCCAAGTTTATTAATAAATCAAGAAAGTTAGGTCAATTCCTTTAGTCCTAAAATTAAAAGAAGATATCCAATCTTCTAAAAGAAAAATGAAGTTATTCCTAAACTTCCAAAGTCAAGTGAAGCTATCTACAAACTTATCCTATTTTTGAGCGAATTATGACTGCTTATATACTTGTAAAAATGGACCACTTGGGCCTCCTAGGCTTCCTGGGCTGCCTGATCTACGGTAAATTATATCACGTGCTACATTTGATAAAGTGATCTACACTAATCAAGTACCAATAAGAATATCAAAGAATATCAAAGAAATAATTATAAATAAATAGATAAAAATAGAAATAGAATGAAGATCATGACTAAAAATAACTATCCAATGGTTATTTTTATCACAATAGGACACATATATTCAATTCACAAATCTAAAAACTAGTAGAATAGAATTGAAATAATAAGTTCTATTACATTACTTATTGCAAGAAGGAAGATATTTACAAAAATTCAGAGTAATCACCTTGCATGCTATTACACAAAATACAACATTCTCTATAAATTAATTTGAACAGTACTTCTAGGCAACAGTATATAAGCTCCCATATATATAATGAATCTATGTATATAACATACACAGAGAAAGAAAAAAAAACTATGGATTCTTAATTAAGATATAACAAATGCTATAACTTAGTCAACATAGGATATTAGTAAAAGTAATAAAGCACATTAAGATATCACAAAGAGTAATAAGTATCATACAAGTCCTACTCAGAAATAGAGAGAACAAGATTATAATAGACACAGATTCATCTCCCAATATAAAGTACTGGATAGTATTAATTATGAAACATAATATCATCAATTCTGTAACACATTTTCTATAATTTATTGCTAACAGAGATTGATTTATCAAAAAGGAGATACAAATATATTATCAAAATCAAGAGATTTATAGAGGAGCCATATAGAAAAAAGCACATAGAAGTTAAAGCCAAAATATATATGAATAATACAATATAATTGGCAGATAGCCCAGAAGAATTGCAAGAGATCTTGAGCATAATCACAGAATTTTACAACTATAATGACATTGAAATTAATCCTCAAAAGTTATAATTAATTATAATCAATAGTCAAACAAAAGTCTTTAAACAAAACTTCATTTTCAAAGAAAAGATGATAAAAAATAACATGCCAGGTATTCCAATAAGAATACTAGAGATATGGCTGAATAGCTCAGGAAAGAAGATGTATCAGAAATAGCTCATCACTGAGAAAGTCCAAAAGACAAGCAAGCTAATAGGCTGGAAGGCAATTACAAACAAATAGATAAGATATATAATAAACTATATACTCATGCCAAGTATAGAATATCTCTTGAATAATATAGTACTACTGAAAAGCATCTGCAACCATCTAATAAAAAAGATTGTAACAAGATATAAGCACAAATGCAGAATGGCCACTACATTCCTAAAACACTGCTATATAATTGATATAAATACAAGATAAATCATATATGGTATAGACAGATACAATTAAATATAAGAAAATAGATAGAAAGAATTAAGAACAAAGAACTATTAAGTTAGATCTTTAGAATGGAATTGCAGAGTTTGCAAAACATGTTCTGATCAATTGAGCCAGTCACAACACATCTCATCCAACCTTTCCTAAAGACAGGGCAAAATTTGAATCATGATATTCTATAACTTTTGAGAAAATACAACTTTCAATTTTATCTCAATTTAAATATTATAATATCTTAAAGGATAGAAAGAACAGATAGTACAATTGAAGAAACTATATCAAAAGCAATATATTATCAATACAGGCAGCTACTCAGAAAACACAATCTAATGTTTATTGAATAAATCTTCAACTTCATAGAAATATGTATACTATATTGGAAAGAGATAAGTACTATTAATCAGATAAAAAAGAGAAAAACTTCAAGAGGATATATTAGTCTTATAAAAAGCCTTACAGCTATAGCATATATATAGGACAGGCAAGCAGAGAGTACTGGCAACTACAGAATTTTCAATCAAAGCAGATCTTTGATTGAAGTAAACATGCATAAATTCCATTGAAGTGCTATACTCAAATATCAGATAGAAGTTATAGCAAGAAAAAACAGAACAACAGTCCTAATACAATTGTCTATACACATTACACAAAAACTACAGGATAATCTTTACTAAAGAAATGTATAGGATGTATAATAAAAGAGAGACACATATTACTAGAAACCTATATATATATATAGTAAGAAAACAATGCATAATTTAGATCCCAGTAGAAAAATTGAACCTATTATTGAAAGGAAGTATCAAGGAATCTATAAATAAACTAAGATGCAGAATATCTCCTGACTCTATAATAAAGGAGCTGAAAATTTTGACTAGGTTCTCATAAAAAAACACTTTAGGCTTCCAGATCCAAATAGATAATGAAAAATCAGATTCAATGAATATCAATAAAACTTTCAGTCCAAAAGATTCAGAGTTGAAAAAATTAAGAGCTATATAGTATCAGTTAAAAGAATGTCAACATGTAACAATATATACAAATGGATCAGTATCTAATTATAGCAATAGATTACACATGGACTTTAGCTGGGTCATTAAAGATAAAGATGAAAAAGAACACATTTTTCAAGGACAAATATAGTTGCAAGCCTTATCAATGAAAACAGAACTTATGTTATAGTAATAGTGATTAGTATCCTAAATAGAAATACTATAGTTCAACTATACATAGATAGTCTTAATACAATAACAAATCTAACAAATATATCAAATAACTACAGATTAAAAAAGAAACAATATTACAACCAAACAATTCTAAATATGTACAAACATATAAGGAAGCAATAGGGCATAGAAATAATCCTTTACAAAATCTAGATATATACAAGCATTCCTTTTAAGATGAAAGTAGACAAGCTGTTTAAAATTGATTTTATATCACAAAGTATGAAATCCAATCAAAGAATTATAACATCAAGAAACAAACTAGGGATTATTATCAATCAGTATTAGATGAAACAAAACACTAATAGACATATCAAGGAAAGATATGACAAAACAGATCAATAGAGCTATAAGACTTATCAAATAGTAATTGCTCAATACAACTTAAAACAGTTTTATAGAGAAGAATTTCAAGAATATATATTGGTAATATATCTTTAATAATTTATATTTCTCCAAAATAGAAGAATATATCACATCAAACAAGGACTATCACTTGAGAAAGTTCAGTTTTAACTTATGGTATGAAGAGTTATCAACTAGAAGCAAATGGTATAACAAATACTTATCAATCTACAAAAACAGTAAATACTATAAATGCAAAGAAATAGAAGATACTACATATTCTTTTCTATGTAATAACCAAAAGAATATCCTAAAGAAGAACTTTTATAGAATTCAGAAAAAATATATATCACCATATATTTGTAAAGAATATAGGAAAGACTTCAAGAATATTATATAACAGTAAATTTATCTAGACATATTCAGAACCTTCAAGTTACTCATCAGGGAAGCAGTTATAAGAAAAATATCAAAAATACTTAATATAATAATATCTAATAACAAAACAATCATCAAGTTAATTATCAATATAATAAGAAAATGGAAAGAACTTTATATGACATATAAAAAGCATATTATGAAGAATCCCATATATAAATCCAAAGTCCAACTATAAATAGGACAGTAAGATGAATTAAATATATCCAAAACAGATAACAACATAACAAAGAGTATTCAGTCTGCTTACTACTATAGAATAGAGCCATATTATAAGTCTGATCAGAATCATTAACAGCTATATAAATAAATATATAAAATATAGTACTATTATTTTTACATTATTATTATTTTACCCAACAACTAGTACGGCCTTGGCATACTAGTTTTCTTTTTCTTGAAGAAAGGATAACAAGCCATAAAGTAATTTAAACTTATTAAGTTTTATTATTATTAAAGTTATATCTCTATATCATAATATTAGCTATTTTATATAAATGTAATTTAAAAACAATAATAAAATAAGGCTACATCAATTAAAAAAAAAAATCAATTAATTATTTTATATTACATAAAAATTTTGAAACAAATAGTAATAAGAAATAGTTTTTTTAAAAGTATATAGTAAACTCTTTCCACTGATCCCCAGTTTTCTAAAAAATTTTCTTTTTGATAATATTTTTGGAAAACTAAGAAGCCAGCCTCCAACATCTAAGAAACACATAATCTAAAAACAACAGTAGCTTGCCACCAAGCTTCAAAATCACTATACTTCTTTGTAATAACAATTACAGGGTAAGTATTAAAGAAAAAACTATCACAGTATAGTTTTTCTTCACAGAGGAAAGAAAATTACAAGAAAACTGATTCACAGTAAGCTTCTGGAGACTCAACCTCAACTCTACAAAGCTCTCAGCCAGGCTAGTGCAGGTTAACACCTTTCTTGACACTAAAAGAAGCACTATAGGCAATAACTTCAGCTATTAAATCAGCTAAAGCTCAGAGCCTACAATACTTAGGAGGACGTTTAAGTCTCAATTACTCAACAGTAGAGAGTGACATAAACAACACAACAACACTCTATATCTTAGATCACATAACGCGAACACGTCACGTCTGCCAGTTTGAACAGCAACCAACTTGCATATCTAATAAACAACCTGATTTCATTTTTTTTTTTTTTTTTTTTTTTTAAACCCTTTGTCAGGCTAGTTATATATACTTTATTAAACAATTGTAAGGTAACATATAGTATGAATCGCTAAAGCTAAAACTCTAACTAGCTCACTCATTTCAGTAATTACTCTAAGTGCAACTTTGGGAGTGATTTTTTGTTCCATTAAGAGTTCAGGTGAAGACCTTTCCAACTTTTAATATCATTGCCTGCAGGTCACTACTGCAGATCACTCTTTGCAGTTCTGACAGAACTCAAAACCCA
>CAJVPT010004308.1:0-13690 GCA_910592055.1 Acaulospora colombiana | reverse complement strand
AAACTAATAGTATAAAAATTAGTCAAACTGATATTAAAAATAATATAAGGCTTAATTGATATACAATACTAAAGGATGCATTAGAAACTGAGATTAAGAAAAAGACACATCTTGATAGGAAAAAAAAAGATGCAATCTTTAAGGCAATAAACCCACTACTAGAAAATAGAAACTTCAAATACTTCATTATTGATAATAACAGAGAATTATTAATTATCACAATAGAAAAAGTATATATAATAGATTTGAAATTTTATTTTGAAAATAAAAGTGATTAAGATCTAATCTATTAGATTCTAAGTAATTAAACAATAGAATAAATCTAATTGAGAAAAAAACAGGCAATCAAAATAGTGTAAGAAGAAAATAATGAAGCAACTGCTTCTAAAAGTAGTATCAGTTCAATTAAAACATATTAAGAGAGAATCAGATTTACAAAAGAAATCAAACTTATTCTAAAAAAAAAATGTAATTATTAAAACAATAGCAAATATCAATACAACTCTTTCTAATATAATTATACTATACTACTTGATAATTTTATCAGTACAAGTAAAAAAAATACTATCAATAAAATAGACAAAAAATAAATACTATATAATAATTATACTATAGATAACTATATATCAAATAATATTATTATAATTAAAACACATAATATTAGAAATATTAATACTAGTCTCAATTAACAAAGACTATATAAACTCATACAAAAACTCAATATAGATATCCTGAAGATCTGTGAAACCAAGCTAATAGAAGACACAGCTGATTTTACTTTTAACCTATAGCAAACATACAAGTTCTTTTACAGCTATAATAATGAAAAGTTTAAGAAGTTTGAAGTGGGATTTCTTATTAATAGAAATATTGAAAAAAAGCTAAAATCAATTGAAAGAATAGAAAGTTCCATAATTTTTTATCAACAAGAAGCAAACTTTATATCTATCAAGTATATTTGCTATCTGAAAAAGTTGAAAGTAAATAACTACAACAACTATTTAAAAGAAAATTCTAGATAAACAAAGGAATTACTTTAAAGTTATAATTATAAGTGATTTTGTGTAGTTATTAATCCTTGATTCCTATCCACTAACAAAACAATCCCAAGATATAGAAAAGTTGAGATAGACTTTTTCAATTTTTTAGAAAACTAAAATTATATAGATATTCAAAACTATTGAGAAGAAGAAGGAAACATCCCTTTATATAAACAAATAACTTAGCATATAGTAGAATTAACTATATCTGAATACTATCAAAAATTAGTTTAAACAATATATACAAATTCAAAAATATTTTAGTGAAGGCACTATTGAGTAGTGACTATACTCTATTGTTAATAAGAATAATAACAAATAATCTACTCAAAAATCAGACTCAAGACAATGCAGAACAAAAAGTAAAAGAATATCAGATCCAACAAACTTTATTATAGAACAATGGGGGAAATTCAAACTCTGGATAGAATGCAAGCTTCCTGAAATTAATATGCAATCTTCCTGGCAAGAAGCTAAAAACAGCTTTCAAAAACTCAAATCTATAATTAATAAGAGTATATATAAGTGTCTCATAAAGAAAAGGATTTATTATTCTCCCAATAAAGAAAAAAAAGTTAAGACAGGATCAATAATTCCAAAGAAAGATTTTAAAACCTATAGAGAAGCCAACAAAATTTACTTTCTTTTAAAGAAAATCCAAGTTAACTGGAATATAAGGACTATAGAGGATATAGAGAACATAGAAAAGGTTATCTAAAATCTATAAGGCATTTATAAATCTTTTGATAAAGAATTAGTAACTTCCAAATTATAAAAAAAATCCCAGAACTATTAAGAAAGGTTATCAAAATATAACATATTCTCAAAATGATATACAAAAAAAAAGAAAGTTTTCATATTAGAAATCAAATCAAGGAAGTTCTGAAAAACAGATGTGATGATCTTAAATCCAATAAGAAGCAGATATTAAGCTCAATTTTAAACCATAAAAAATCTAGAATCATATTAAACCATATACTAATCAAAAATCAAGAAAGAAGAGAATATATTGTTACTAATACTTAAATTATCAGAAGCAAGGTTGAAGAGTATTACAAAAAGATTTTTAAATAAAGAAATATTAACTTTGAGAGTCTAAATTTCTTTTGAAAAAAAGAATATCAATCCAAGAAATGGATCAATTCAATATGATATATATTATTAATATAAGAGATTAAAGTAGAAGAGCTTAAAACTTCTTTGCAATCCTTTCTAAACAACAAGGCTACCAGCCCTATACATCAACTAAGAAATACTCAAATACTTAGGAGTCAAAGGAAAAAGAATTTTATGTTTTTTTTTCAATAAAATCTTAAGTATAGGCCAGAAACCTAAAAAATAAAAAAGCAGTAACATCTATTTTATTTTTAAATATAAGTCCTATAAATATAATTTGATTAATACAAGACCTATCATTCTTTTAGAAATAGCTTGAAAATGTTTTACCATAATCCTTACCAATTGACTATTAACTATCTGCAATCAATACAAAATTCTAAAAGGTTCAAATTTTGCTGATATACAAGGAGAGTGTTTAATAAAGTCTATTTATCTACTAAACAATATCTGTAAAGAAGCCAAAGAAAAGAAAAAAGAAATATAGATCCTCTTTCAAGATATTGCCAAGGTATATAACACAATATTTCTTTATAAATTCAAATTCCTATATACTGTACATATATCAAGAAGCTTATAATAGACCTTTTTAAAGACAGAAGTTATAGTAACATTCTTCTTAATATACTATCTAATCCAATAGTGGCAGGGAATGATATAGATTAAGAAGATATAATCTCTTTATTATTATATAGAATTTTTTATGATCTACTAATATGTAAAATTCCAAACAATAGCAATTTTAATTATTTTATGGAAAAAGAATAGTCACCCAATTTTAACAAACTTGAGAAAAAAGTTAAGCTCTCTTTAAGACAAGTAGTAATTGATTGCATAAATAATATGACCTGGATTTTCAAATTCAAAAAATATTTGGAAAGAATTTTGAAAGAAACAAAAAAGTTTATATAGTAAATAACTCTCAAATTAATATAAAAAAGTCGATTTTCCTTACAATTAAATAAAATTTTCAAGTTCCTGAAACTGTTTAAACTAGAATAGAAGGTACTTTAATTTATGAAATCAATAAGGAAAATCAGATCAGATTTCTTGATATTTGGCTAGGACCAAGACAAAAAAATTAGGATATTATTAGTTTAATAAAATAAAAAATTAGAATAATGCATTCAGCAATAATTAAGAAAAAGTTGATAGAAAAACACACCAATATATTATCAATAAAGTCTTGATTCCAAGAATAAAATATATAATGTAATATACATATCTAAATAAGATGATATGTAATGACCTCATAGCTATGTTTAGAAAAGTATTAAAAAATAAGACCTTAATCTGTAAAATAATTCCAAATAGTAACATCTATAATAAAGAAATATATAATCTTAAAAACATTTGAGAAATACTGTATAATTATAAAACCAAATACCTATACTTTTCTGTCAATTCAATAATAATGAGATCTCTAATATTGCTATTATAATTAGGCTAAAATAGAGTTAAATTAAATTTTAGAAACCTAGTAATATGCTAAACAATCCTATCAACTCTCAGAAGCTAATTAAAAAAATTTTGTAGCTGCAACACTGGCTCTAACAAAAAGTATACAAATCATCTTTCAAAGTTGAAGATAGAAGAAAACATGTGATTATTAAGAAAGTATTCTGTTTATTAAATTAATATTACAAAATAATAAAAAATATAAAAAAGCTATCCTATTATTATGAAAGTATAAGATTATATTTTTAGATAAGTTTATCAATACTATTATAATGATACTTAAGAAATGAAGAGCAATTTAAATTCTTTTTGGCAAATACAAGAAACCAGTTTCCTCTAATACAAAAAAGTTCAAGAAAAGATAATAATAAATAAAGATCTTCTATAAAACTCTTTATATAAACTTGAATAGATAAGTTACAATATACAAACTGAAGCATTCCTAATAAGCCTAGATAAAAGAAAAACATATTGGATAGTCTACACTAATATTCTAATAGACATATTAGAAAAAATAATATTTGTAAACAACAAATCCCATTTTATTCTATACTAGTTAATATATAATTCTACTAGTAATAATATTCATCTTAAACTAGATAGAACAATGCAATCATTAGAAATAGTTTCATCACAAGTTCACTTTTTTCTATAACAAAACAGATATAACAATTTAAGGAAAAAAAAACAGATTCTTTTACTAAAAAATCCCATAGACTGGTAGATAAATACATATCAATAACAGTAACTCTATCAACTATCAGACTATAGAAGTAAAGATTCAAATAGAAGATTGAAATATTATACTAATAAAACAAGCCATAAAATAGAAAAATATATAGATAAACTTACAAGTATTTGAGAAATAACAAAAGAAATGTGCCTGATCAACTTATGTTTTATACTAATAGCTCCTATAAAAAAGAAATAAAAGATTGTAAACTTGAGGTGGGTTTAGCTTTGATTCTAATAAAGAAAGACAAAGTAATTAAAAAGTTTTCAAAAAAAATATTTATATGGCCATTAATAATCAGAATCAAAATATTCTTATTGCACTATACATGGTCTCTTTAAATATATTTATCATAATTTACACTAATTACAATATTACAGTTAAAGTATAGAAATCTATTTGTTCACAAATATAAACATTAACAAGAATATAAATGAAGACTATCAATTAGTTACTTAAAAAAAACTCTTTTTACTGATCCACATTTTTTTAAAAAAATTTCCTTTTTTTGATAATTTTTTTGAAAAATTCACAAAAACTCTTCTACATAAGAGCAAACCTCAGAAAACATAGCCATATACTTTTAAGCAACAAAATCTACTTTGCAACAATAGAAAAAGAATTTTGTTCAGCTTGAAAGACAGATATTCCTAGATTATTTCTACTTTTAGAAAGGAGAAAAAACAAAAACAAGCAGATGTATAGTAGGCTTCTTGAGATCCAACCTCAACTTCACAAAGCTCTTAGCCAGGTTAGTATAGATTAATACCTTTCTAAACACTAAGAGAAGTTTCAGAAATAATAGATTATATTGATAAATTAGCACAACCTCAAAGCTAACTAAAATCCAGGAGGATGTTCAAGTCTCTTTGATCAAACAGCTAAAAGATCACAATAACACAACAACTTCAGATCAATTAATTCATATTATATGAATACAAATACATTAACTTTCTATCTGGTTAACATGTATTAAAGCAAGCTGATCAATCTACAACAAAACAATAAAACATGACAAATTAATAAACAAGAATGCGTATAATTAACTAGTATGTATTATCTAAAACAAGATTAACAGTTGATCACAGCTAGTTACATGTTAATAAACAAATACCAGATGTGTAAACACATAGAAGTCACATGTTATAGATTCCCTAATATCAATATAGTAATTTATTGCCATATATGCCAAATGAAAAAATAATATATAACAGTATTTATCCAATCATATAATTAAAAGATACTTATACAAAATCACGTGACTATTCATAATACAATACAATAATATGGCAATAATATCAAGTCACACATATATTGTAACATAAATAAAGTAAAGTAGATACTTCTTATAGTAAACAATAAAAAAGATGATATTATTGGTACATTAGTCCAATTGATAAAAAAGTATGATGAAATAGGCAAACTATAGGCTATATAATAAATTGTCAAATAAAAAGAATAATCAATTACAACAGCATGATAGTAGATGTTCCAAAAATATGTACTATACTGGACAACATTATTATCAAAATCCTAGAAATAGATAATATGACATTCCACAAAAAATAAATCCTTATACAATATATTACCTTTCTTTGACATAAAAAAAAGGGAAAGGAAGAAGATCTTTTTCAATCCTATATGGAAGATAAATATCTGAATATAATCAAAGAAAAATTGACAAAAATACCATTCATTTCAATGAATATCACTATTAATGTAGAAAGTGGATCAACATTATATAATGAAATAACAATAGTGAAAAATCAAAAATAGGAGAAAATAGAAGCAGAAACTCTCAAAGTCAAAATTCAAGGCCATAATATAAGCAAGTATAGCTCTTATGCAACAAGAAATAGGAAAGCAACCCCAATACTAAATCCTTATTTTATAAACAAAAAGAACAAATACAAAATAGGGGCAATGATTGCCAATATTCCAGGGAATAATAAAGAAAAGACCAAGGCATACTTGGATAGCATATTGAAATTGCCATAAAACAAGTGCAACTTTCTTTACAAAGAATTTATCAATAGAAATGAATAGTTGAGTTTTCATCTGAAGGAAGAAGATCTTTTCAAATGTTTAGAAGAGATAAATAGAAAGAAATAAGCTTTTAGTCTACAACAACTCGAAAACACAAGTACCAACCTAATACAAAATATAAAGATATTAGACAAGAAAGTCTTTCAATCAAAAAAAGAGGAAGAGTAAGAGAATATATAGTATGTTAGTCTAATAGATATAGCATACAAAACTTTATAACACCTTATAAAAGAATATCTTAAAAGGCATAGTAAGGTGCAAAATATATATATCTACAAGGTTAAAACAAAAACAAGAGCCAAGGCTTATATTAAGTGGCATAGTTATTTCAAGACAAATCTAAAAATATTATGGATAACTTCCTTAGGAACAAAAACTACTAGAGCCATCTTATTCAAGAAAAAACTAATAGACAAAGAGATTAATGATATTCTAATGGAAAGAAACAAAAACTCTACAAAACTATTAAACACAAACAAGTCCTACTCAAGTTTGGTAGTCAGGGTACTCAATGGTATAGAAGTGAAACCCTTTACACTAAAGAAACAAAACTTTATAATCATATGCTTTGCATCAAGAGAGGTCTTCAACAAAGCCTATAAATGACATATTTTCTTATAAGGGCTATACTTATCATGAAGTATAAAAAATACAGTAACAGAAAATGAAAATGAAAAGATCCATAATACTAAAAGAAAAAGAGTCAAAGTATAAGACAGAAAAGTTGAAATAGATAATGAGACACTTATAGACTTATTATCTAATAATGAATTGATTAGTTCCTCCTCCTCTTATAGTAAGAATCATCGACCTCCAAGAAGGCAACACTCAAGAGATTTATCTTCAAGAGATTAAAGAAAATCCTATAGAACTCAAACTGGTAGGGAAAGACAAAGAAATAATGAAAGACTTAAGAATCCAGTTATAAGAAGCAATAAAGAACCTATTGGCAACTAAAGATGGGTCTTTAAAGGGGAAGGCAAGGACAAAAGTCAAATATCCCTCACTATAAAACATTAAAAATTTTAATATAATAACTTTAAAAAACTATTCACAATTGTTTTTCATTATTCAAATCATTGATTTATAGCATTTCTTGATTTTTGTTCCTATTAAAGTGAAGAGCTATGAACTTTGTCCCTCAAAAAAAAACATAAGTGATCTGCAAAATTTTATATATTAAATACTTTAGGTACTTATCATTATTGGCAACCCAAGGTTTAGCCAGTATAGTAGTTTTGACAAGTACGTATCAAATACAAAAATAGAAAATAAAGAAGATCTACTATATTGTATCTTAAACAACTTAGAAAAATTAAGTAGCAGAATAGCCAGACTAGAGGGTAGAACAGCTCATAATAGACAAATAAAATACAATAAAAGAGGAGCAAATTACTCCTAAAAGGTGCACCAATTGTTCAAGATAATAAGAGGGAAAATAAGTCCAGTTTATATCTAGTAGAAATTTTAGAGAAAGGCAAACATCAACAAAAAGAGCATAACTGTGTACAATTAAATAATTTGGATCTAGAAAAATTCTTATAATATAAAAAAAACTAACTTTCTGAACAAAAAAAAAGAAAAAAAAAAAGAGCAAAGTAATAACAGAGATGAGAAAAATAATATTGAAAAAAGGTAATAAGAATAGGTATATATAATATATAAGGTATCACTGATATAACTAATCAACATAGTTTTATAGAAAACATAAGTGAACAAGATATAGGGGTAATAGAATTGTATGAGATCAAGCTAATGCATAGTAATGCAAAATAAGCTTTCTGTAATCAGAAAGAATATAATCACTTTTATAGTACTAACAAAGATACCTCATATAGTACAAGAGTAAGTCTACTATCATAAACCACTGCATACAATACCTCCCCTAAAGTAATACTTCTCCTTAAATAATACCTGATAGTATTCAAGAAAATTGTTACTTAATAAATGATTACTATCTAGATATATTAAGCTAGAACCAATAAAATTGCAATATGAATGGGCAAGTGAGAGATATGTCAGATGATAATAAGATACTAAATATCCTACCATTTATACTACCCCCTTTTAGTAGAAGACCCCTCAGGTACCAATCAATTTATCATGGGGTAAATTGATTAATACCTGGAGTATCATATGCAGTGGTTTAAAGTAATAAGAAAAGATCTCAAAAAACAAGTAGCATTAGTTGAGGAGGTAGATGACTATATAATTGCTATTAATATGTTGACAAAAAAGAACAAAATCTATATTATACAGATTTACATTCCATTAGATAGATATAGACACAAGAAAGTACAAGACAATTTAATAAGCTATATTAGAGAAAAACATGGGCAGGGCTTTCACACAATTTTAATAGGAAACTTTAATGCAATATACAATCCATCAAATGATAGAGTATCCTCATCCAGTATATGTTTTAGACCCTCATAGTGATCTGAAATTTCTCTATTTAACTTTCTTGATGAATAGGGTTTTTTAGATATATAGGCAATATGAAAAGGAAAAGACAAAACTCTTATAAGGCAGGATGCCACAAGCAGTAGCAGAATAGATTTCATCTGAATGTTATAGAGCTTGGCAAAATACACAATCCTATGATTTGACAATCAAGACATGAAAGAAACTACTAGAAGTGATCATACTATACTTTTGGTAATCCTATATGATGATAATCTATTCACAAGAAACAAGACCATTAAACACTGCACAACATCAAAAATATGAAGGATTGATTCAAAAAAAAATCTCCCAAACAATGACAAGCCTTTCAAGAAAGCCTGAACCATAAACTTAAAACTTTTTTTGAGCCTATACTTAATGAGAAACCTGATGAAAATAAAAAAGAACTACTGGCAAATAAAATCTGAAAAATCTTTAAAGATTTAATTTGTAGGGCAGCTTTTAACAAATTAGAAACCAAAAACTGGTATTAAATAAGGAGAAATGATATAAACACAGTTCAGAATTTATGCGGTATAGAAGAGCTCTTCAATTAAAAACAATCTTTAAGAACACAGAGGCATCAAAAGAAATAATAAAGGTACAGGAGCTGAGTATGGCTATTGAAAAACATAATGCCATCCATGATCCATATTATCAGATAGAAAACTATTGCATTCAATTCAATATCTCCAACATTTTCTGGATATTCTTGAAAAAAGATATTCAAGATGCAATAGAAGGGCTCAAGTTTATAAGTCAAAACTTAGAAGTCAAAAAAGTAAGAGAGAAGATCAAATTAGCTTTAGAACTAAGATGTGATGATCTCAAACACAATTAAAAGAAGATAGTAAACTTGCTAACAAAATAAAGAATAAAGCAAAACAATATTTGACCAGGTCAAAGTTAAGTAAAATGATATGGAATACATAATAACAAACAAAAAAGAAATTGAAAAAGAAATAAGAAGATAATATCAAGAGACCTTCAAAAAGTGAGATGTCAACTTTTCCAATCTTACTGAAAAATGAAAAAAGGAATATGATCCCAAGCAGTATATCCAAGATATATAGTATAACAATCTTTTAGAACCAATCACATATGAAGAATTGGAAGAAACTTTTTGTGCATTTTTAAATAACAAAGTCCCAGGAAAATTCTAAATTAGCTATGAAATACTAAATAAATTGAATCAAGAAGAAAAAGAATATCCACGAAAGATACTAAATACCTTCTTAAGATGAAAAGTTACACCTATATATTGGAAACAAAGCTACTTATACCCAATAGTTAAATCAAAACCATGGGGATGTGAATTGACAAATATAAGATCAATCATACTATTGGAAGTTACCAAAAAGTGCTTCACCAAAATTCTAACCACCAGAATAAAAAACACTTGCAAGATTAACAATATCCTTAGGGGTCCCAACTATATAGAATTGTCAGGAAAGAGTATAGTAGAATCTATTCAAATTCTCAATAACATTTATAAAGATGCAAGAGAAAACAAAAATGAACTGTGGATACTCTTTCAAGATATAGCCAAAGTATATAATACCATTAGCCTGAAATTGCTAACCAAAACAATAAAAAGGATCAAGACATCCAAAGGTTTTATTAAGATAATAATGAGCCTGTTCTAAAATAAGAAGTTCAAAGTAATATTCAAGAATGACTTCATGGAATCAATAAGGGCAGAAGATAGAATAGGTCAAGAGGTGGAGATCGTAATGGATCAAATCGAATCAGATTTTAGGTAAATCGAATCCAAATCTGATTTGATTCAATTCATATCTGAATGGATTTATTTTTATTTAATCTGTATCTATTTGGTTAATCTGATATTTTTTTAATCGTATCTTTTTTTTTTTAATTCATTTTTCTTTACCTAATGTTTGCTTGTCATCTTTAGTTTTATATATAAATATTTAGTTAATAATTTATATTTTTAATATTTATAATTTATTGCTATTCACGATCATTTTTTTCTAAATTAAAATATATATCTATATAATTTAAATTTTCTGCAGTACTGCTACTACCTTGGTTTTTTTTTATCGATTCTTCCAGTACTAGCAAAGCAGGAGGATCTAGTTGCAATTGCTCTTGCCAATACTTTATATATTTTTCTTTTTCAGTACCTTTTTTCTATTTTTTAATTACTGTTACTGTTTTTTTTTGCCAGATTTTGTGATAAACCACTAGTTACATCTTCCTTCAGCAAAACAGTTGTGTCATGTAACTCTTTTTCTGGCTAGTAAAAAAGAGTGTTACCTTGCATAAAAATTTAAATAAAAACTTAGTATTTTATATTCCAAACTTTTTTATTATTTTTATAAAAATACCTATCATCTCTACTTTTATTTTCTATTTAGCCATATAGAAATTACTTCCTTCGAAATCCCCTTCTTGGCAAGTAAATTCTGAATCACTTTTAGAGCAAATTCCTCTTAGGCAGCTGGCTGCAATTGCATGGTTCAGGAAATTTGTATTGGTATGGGCAAATTTGCTATACCTCCAGGATGCATATGCTTCATAGAAACTCAAGGAATGGTTATGTTTGATTTTCTTTTTGTCATAAAAAACTGAGATACCTTTTTCGACTGCTCCATACTTGTTTTCATCTAACCTTGGAAGCCCATACTTGGCAATTTTTTGCTGTATACTCGAAGTCATATTGGTAGAAAAAATACCTATTGTATAGTTAAACAGGAGGCTATTCATTGCGATAACTTTTTCTTTATACAGATACTGCTGGCTTGTTTCTCATAACTCTTTTGATATATTGAAAACATGTGTAAAAATTTCACATTTCCTTGTTAACAGATATCTAAAACTTGTTGTCAGTACTGCTCAAGTATGAAATTAAATATATATAAAATTTATATACTCAGCAGCTGCCAATGCTCCTTAATTAAGTTTCGATATATCATCGGATCGGGTAATTCTTTTTTGCAGTTGAAACATTTCCAGCACTGTACCTTGCATGATATTTAAAACTTCCGGTTCAATCTGATTACGATATACAGTAAGCACCACTTTGTCTGAATCTTTGTCACGAATTATAATTTCCTTATTTTTTTTATTATATTCAGCAGACAAGAGGTAGCATCAATGGCTTGTACATGTGAAGACAGCAGATTTACTTTTTTGTATACTTACATTCTTTTGATTTTTTTTCGTTATATCCAGGCAGGGGCTCAAGAAATATTATTTTTACTTCATAGGCATCAGCAAAATGTTTTTGTGTCATTGGGTTCTCTCTTATCGGAAATATAAAAATATTAATTAGGTTTTTTATTATTAAAACTATTTGAACTTACAAAATTTTTATGTGTTTTTATTTTATTTTATTTTTAATTCATCGATGTCTGCTTTTAAAGCAGCTGCAGTTTCTATATTATTAGCATGACAAAATCTCAGGAACCTCACAAATTCTCTCCACCAATTTTCCTATTTTTTTATTAGCATTAATAAAATATATATAGCAAATACATATACTATACTTCGATATATTTACATTTGAAAAAAAATCGATATTAGGGTCAGACACAACCAGGCAAATACTTGTTAATTTAGTGGAAGGACTTTGCAAGCAGACAATATACTCCTCAGAATTATCGTTTTTTAATGACACAAGGAAATGTAGGACAGCAGTATAAATTTCTATATATATTTAAAAAACAGGTATTAGCTATATATATATATACAACTTGCCAGTGCAACAGGAAACAAAAAACCTAACTGCAAGTTAAATTGTCAACAATCCAACTTGCAGTTCACAAATGCCTGCTTAAATGTTCGAGAACCCTGTTTTAGTCCAGGGTTTTCCACTGGAGGCAGCAGCAGAAATGTAACAGATTTAAGCTTGCTTAGCATTTTATCGACAAAATTTATTATATTAGTCCAGGATTTCCCACTGGAAACAATATTGAACTTTATTGATAGCAGCTAGTTGCACTTTTACGAAGGCCAGTCTACAAGTATTAGTTCAGGGTTTTCCACTGAAAGCAACTTCATAGACTTGCCAGGTAAAAGGCTCTTTGGTTTTTATTTTCTCCCTTCGATTGTTTTACTCACCATTAGTTTCGATCTGTTTCTATTTCTTTGAGACATATATCATATTATCTATACCAGTGTTTTAAAAATAAATATAAAAGCTTCAGCAGCAACAAAATACCAGTGCCTTGTACTTATTTGACTATAAATATGGTGGGAACAGGGAATCGATATAAAGGTGTGATCGCTAGTTGAGGTGCCAGATTATTTAATCGATAAAAGATACCAGTTAAAGTAGTGACAAAGGTACCAGTTTATTTAGTCGATAAAGAAAGAACTGGGTATACAGTTGCAGTAAAGCAAAGATAGTTAATATAACAGCTGTAAAAACATTAATAAGTGATAAAAATATACCTTCGATTGTAGTTAAGTGGTGACAGGTAGCTGTATATATTTAAATAAAATTGATTGTTTAGCCAATATATAAAGAGGTGTATATATTTTTTTGAGAATTAGCAAGAACATGAAAAAAACATTTGCAGATAAAAAAAAAATTAATAGGCAAGATACCTGGTAGCAGGAATGATAAAGCAATAAAGGTAAAAGAAGCAAAATAAAAAATCGACAAAAAAATTGAAAAAAGTTTTTTTTTTTATTTATTGCTCAATCACGTTTTTCTACTATAGATCACTCTTATATCGATCAATTTTTAACAATTACTATCTACACAAACAATTACAGCAACTTGCATCAATTAACCTATACCAGTATTATATTGGATGCTATAACAGCATTGTTATATAAATTCTGCAACATACAGGCTATTTGCTTCATTAAAAATTTTTTTTTT